>WOGO01004342.1:0-13358 GCA_015342085.1 Leptinotarsa defecta | reverse complement strand
AAATTGTAAATTAATATTGTATTTCCATGGTTAAGTTGAAAAACACCCACGGGTGACACTTCGCCACTTTATCTTTGTCGAATACCTATTATTGTTATCTCTTTACATATGTGTCCAAAGATGAATAAAGACGATTTATTATTATTAAAATATTCTGGAAGTAGAAGTTCGAAGGAGTATCGATTGAAAGATACTGAAGACTGAAATTTTACAATTGAAGATCATAAAAAACAGTTGATTCATATACCTAATTGAAAATAAACATATAAAGCAATCAACAATAAAATATTGAATGAATAAGAGAAAAGTTTCAAATTAAAACAATGAAACCATTATTGTCTAAGCTGCAGAATCCACCATAATGTATCCACCATAATGTAACTCTAAAATAGCACCTACAATGAAAGCTGAAATAATTCACATTTCAATTGAAAGGATATAGGTTATATCTTAGCTCACATTGTTTTCAATTCGAATTAAATAATGCACATGAAGTTTATTTTTCATTGTTCCTATTATACGTGTACCGTCAAAGTAAAATTACAGGAAATTGTACCAAGAATGAATAGTGAAGAATCCTGTACTGACACCTGTCGAATATATTCCAACGCTCGTCGTGGTATTAGCCAGAGGAGTAGTTGCTTTCTAATAGGTGTTAGTCCATTAACCTAAAGTGTGGGTAATTTGAGACTGGTCTGTAGGAATAGTTCTTTTAGATGATTTGATTTATAGCCAGTCTTCAAGTATGCCCTCTGACTATATGTGAAATGTGTTATAAACTCTTGAGAAGCAGCCTTTGCAATTCCAGCGACTTGATTATGCCAAGACATATTGGTGTTCATTTTAGCCCCCAACAAACAGAAAGCGGAATTGTCTGACCTGGCATTACCACATCCAGTTTGGAGGCATTTGCCTTTTTGGAGAAAACCGATGCCTCCTGGCACTAAATTGAACCTTTTTACTTTCACCCCAATTCGAAATCACCTCTAGACCCTCTTCATCAAGATATGCAACCTCCTGCTGCCGGTGAAGATGTGCATCCGCAGTCGATATCCCGCAACTTCCAAAAGTATTGTTCAAACAATCAGGAACAATCAGGAGCAAAGTGAATGAATCATACTTGGATACCGTACCAATATCTCAAGAAGTTTCACAAGACTCGATCTTGGTACCATTTTTTTTTGTAGTTTATGTAAATGATCCCATAATATAATTCAACATCATTAATAATTTTGATGTACATACGGTATGTTATGCCGATGAGATAATGTTCTGGTAGCTCAGAACGATCTGAATCCATTGAGAATTGCGAACGAAAATTTTCTGGAACGTTTCTGAAGTCGTTTGAAAACAATAACCTCAAATTGAATATATAATGGATAGGCATGATCTCAGCTGTTAACTTTTTGATGGTAGTGACAGTGTTATAGAAACATCAGTTAAAATGCTTGGTATAACTTTCTACTCTACTTATCGACAACCCATGCACAACCTATACAAGAATGCAAATCATTATTATGGAAAGGTGCTGCTAATCATGTAGTAGATATGCAAATTTCCATTCTTACCTGAAATATGGCATCTTGAACTAGGGAAATTGTTCCCCTCTAAAGAAAGATTTTACTGTTCAAGAATATGACAAACGAATATTGGTAACACCTAGGCTCTAGAGACTCGTGCAGAGATTTTTTTTCAACTAAATATCCCAACATTGCAGAGTCTAGATCCTAGATGCCTGCGTGCGTGTTTTATAACTGAGACTTGGCTGAATATTCACATAGCTATAACATAGAGACAAACAGTTGCTACAACTAGAGCGTCGTTCTGCCCTATTTTACAAGAGTTATGAGGTGAATCGATCCAAATTTATAATTTTCTGGAACTTTTCGAAACAATATATGTATTTGGACACAGCTCATATTTCAAAAGATTTGCTACACTTCTGAAAAATAACTCAACTAGATCTGATATATTTTATTATTTGTATCACAGTCTGTAACTACTTATTGTATAAAGATAATTATATATTATATTGATATCTGTCCAAAACTTTTCCTATATTATGCAGGTATCAGAATTAGATATTCGATTTGATTATTTTATACTCGTATTTAAAATTGATTTCATTCACGTGTTTTCCTATTTCTTAGTGGTACGATGTGATGTTATTTTTAATATATTCATCCATTTTACATTCTGATGTCATATTTTACATTTCATTTTCGTAGCAATTTCGAAAAATATGATTTTAAATAAAATTGGAAAAAGGTCCTGCAATCCAAATGTAACGACGAGACAAGTGCGCTATCGTCAGCAAAGCAATATATTGGGTTCTTGGTTTTTTCCAATACGTCGTTGGTATACAATAAAAAGAGAGTTGGAGACGAAATGGATCCCTGGGGAACATCAGCGTTGATGGTGAAAGTATTCGAGAGATATCCGCCGACGGCCATTTGCAGGGAGCGTTCTTTCAGGAAGCTGAAGAGCCATACACAAAAATGATCCGACAAGCAAAAGCATCGAAGTTTGGCCAGCAAAGGCTCATGCCACAAACGGTCATAGGTCTTAGAAATATCAAGCGCAACTCCTCTTGATTCTCCATGTTCCTTGATTGCGTTATTCCAAATGTGGGTAACATACGATGTACCCCTGTTGAACTTTTTTTCCGAAAGACATATTGATGATCGTTCAAGATGTTGAGGATATGGTGGTTTACAACTTTCTCTTTGATTTTTGATATCTCTGAAAGCAAAACGAGTGGTCCTTAGTTATTTGCAAGATTTTTCCTACCCTTTTTGAGAATAGGCTGAACGGGAGCAATCAACAAGAAGGAAAACCCCTTTTTTACAAGACAGGTTGAAAAGTCTGCAGTACGAGTTCATTTGCACACTTTTCAAGTACGATAACGAGCACTTCATCAGGACCAGACCACTTGTTTATATTGACTGTGGCGAGTGGGACGCAAATTGTTCAGCTAGTAGATTTGCTTTTTCTATGACTGTTGTTGCAATTCAACTATCTGCTTGTGTTAGTGGTGGACTTGTGGATTTTGTTGAGTTCTGATGAACAGCTTCAGCTACCGACCAGAAGGATCTAGACTAGACCCGTTGGTATTGACAAGCAGTTTATTCCTAATTCTCTGATTGTGAAATTATTCAGAAAATGATAAATTTGACGGAGAAAAATTCCATCGGAGTTCCGATAAGAGTTCATGAGCAATGAATGCATATAGCGAAAGTATTTTCAGTGTAATATTTGAGCAAGCCATTTTTTGAAGAACCCATTAGAGTAAAGATTACATTTGTTTTGATAGCTGATATTATGTACACGTATTCTACTAAGTATACAATAACTGTTTTCGAATAAACTCGCTCATTTCACATACTAGTAGGTAACCCAAGAACCTTGATCATTTTTCGAACAGTTACTGACAGATTTCAAAATCAAGCTGCTCAGAAATAAACAGATGCTTCAGACAGAGGTCTTTTGCACCTATGTATATTGGTTTTAGTTTCTGAGCATAATTATTTGAATAGAATTGATACCTTCTTTGGAAAAGGTCTGATAAGGATTAAGAGCGATGGAAAAAAGGATGGCTTAGAAAATCAGATGATGGTTCTGAACAGAAAACCAACTGGAGAAACGAAAAGGGAAGATCTCGCAGAAAGGTATGAACAATGTGGAAGATTTGAAATGGTTAAACGTGATATGTAATATGGAGGGGAATTGTGAAGGAAACAATGAAAAAGTTATAACCGAAAGGCTGAAACTTCATATCTATTTCATCTGAAAATTTTCCTAATGTAATAAATGTCTTATGCCTTCGAATGAATAAATATTCGAGTTGATGTTATGAAGAATCTGATTTATAGAAAATATAGAATGTCTGTAAGTACATTTTCAAAGCAGTTAAACATGCAATTTATCATTTATATTTGGAAACTACAGCAAAACTTTCCCAAGTTTGTTATAATAACTCAGGATAGCGAGCAACTGCTTCATCTGGGAGTTGTACGAATTAGTATAGACAGAAATTTCTTGATTCGTCAGTAAAACTTGCTGAAAATGTTATCATAATGAATATAAAGTGATGTTTCAGAGAGTTAAATCATAACAGAGGTGTAGAACATTTCAAAGGACTCACTAACATCGAAAGCAAACAGGTATTCGTTGGTGCAGAAACAATATTTCTCTTTACATAGTAGTATTATTTGTGATAATTTCTACTGGGATACCAACTCCAATGCACATCTCTTTTGCTCACCAACAAAAATTTACATTACTTGATGAGATTCATCGAATATCACTTTTTTCATGGAAATCATTTCCTGCGAGACTCGAATTGACTGAAAGAAGCAACTTCAATCGAAAGGAGTAGGGTTAAGGATTTCCAGATACTGTATAGAAATGTAGCAATGCAATTCGATTCGATACAATACAGCTTTATAGGTGTTCTCTAAGCTCATGGCGAATATTGGATTTTTATCTTGAATCTCTAGATGTGGCGTTCTGAATTTGAACTGGAAAAGACATCAGTGCAAATTGGAAAAGAAAATGTGACGTAAACATGAAGGGAATGCCTTGTACAGAAGTGCCAAATGCATATTTTCTCGTTATGTGAAATGAGATATCATTGCTTACTGAAAACACCTTCGAGATTTTCTTCACATATTCGAATGCCTAAACTAACCAGTTCAAAAACGATCATATCGATCAGTTATCATGGTAGCTGCTCATGGTATGAGTTGAGAAAAAAATGATTGGATAATTTTTTGCCAAAAGATTTAATTCAAAAGTGGTTGCAAATGATTTTTGTTGACTGTTGAAAGTTTGAATTCCTTTTGTGTGAATGTATTAACAGTTGTTCCTTCACGAAATTCTGTTGAAACTAAAGCCAACCTCGCATTGTCAATTTTTTTAACTCGACGATCAATACTCTAGTCGGTTAATTCATAGTTCAAAAATATCTATAGTAAAATTTTTATTGTTCTCGCGTGAGTGAGAAAAGTTTAGAAACACTTTTTGGACATTTCAATCTATATATCCTTCTATTCAACTACCACAAATATTTTATTACTTACCAAGCGACTTGTTGACGCACAACAAAATAACAACTCAAAATTCAAGAGCAACTTTCTGATCCCGGTATGCGAAGACACGTATGAACCTGAGCGTTGTATTTTGTCGGTAACAATTTAGTCCCCAGGAAAATCGTGTTGCAATTTTTTAGTTACCGCTACTAATCAATTACCTGTGTTCGAGTTCTCATGAGCCATATGTTTGACTTTTGGTATTAAAAATCTGCCTAAATAAATTTGCCACTGTGAGGCAAGCTTGAAAGGCTACTGAACATGTTGATTCGAACAAGAAATACTTTGAAGAAAATTAAATTCAACCAAGAAGTACATTCATTCCAAAAATCACATGTATTTTGAATAACACTACATTTGGTATCGCATGTAGTAGTGTAAAATATGTAAGTGTTACGTTATCTGGCAAGCTGTCAAGATTTGATACAAGAAGATGGTGGACTATATAGCTACCAGGAGATGGTGGATTATACAATTTTTTTGACAATGTAACCTTGTTCCTTCAGGTTTTGAAAGTCGAAAACTATTTTACTAGTTTACAATTATATCATACTCGTTGTTCAACTATTTTCCCTAAATGAAAAATAATTCGGGTGGACCACGGAGTGGCTAAATCTGAATTTAATAATACAAACTCTAGAGAAACAATGGTTTTTGCCCTAAGGAACTACCTACAGTAAGCAACATTGAAATAATTTTTACGGAAATATAGAAAATATAGAGTAGAATTATTGTACAGAGATCAAGTGTGATAATTATGTTGTAAAAAATGTGTCCATTGACAATTTTCTCCAAAACTAGCACAAAATCAGAAAATTACACACAGATTCGGTAAATCTACGGACAAAATTTTTATGAGTTGAGTATTTTGAGGGAGAGGTTAGATTAAAGATTGGGGGTTTTTGGAAAAAAAATTTTGGCTTTCGACTTCTTCATCTTCATTGGAAAAAAAAGTAGAAAAAAGACAGTATTTGACTTCAAGATAAAATTTACAAAGATATGCATATGCATGCCTAGAAGTTTCTTTAAATTTTTTCGGAAGTAAAAGTAGAAAGCAAAAAAACTTTTTTTCCACTACTCATACATTATGTTGAAAAGGACAATTTGAAAACACCAAAACAATGGAGTGAAATACTATGTATGAGTATATATTATGAATTAACTAACTCATCATATTGATTAAAGGAGTTGTTTCATTTCAGAAAATTCCCACTCTCCTGCTTCGTAACCGCACAGACTATAACACCAGTGTTGGTCTCACTAACTGAGAAGAAAATTTCTACGCAGAAAATTTCAGGATAGAGACCAAATAGTTTTTCCCTTGTCAAATCCTCCCTCAAATAAATATCACATGATTGCCCCTTCAAACTATAGTGGTACTATATTTCAAATTGTCTGTCGGTAGCAGGTCGGTTCGAGGTGGGTGTTGGTCGGTGGAGGCTGAACGATCGATTTTCACTTGCTATCGTCCAACCAGTGTTAGGAATGACACGTTGAAAGGTAAGACCTCGTTAGTCCAAGTTTCGACTTCTGAAAGTTGTCGTTCATAGAGGTGCGACAGCTGGTTAACGGAGAAACATATTTTAAACATAACGAATATTTCCTCCAGCATTATTATTGGAACCGGCATTTTGAACTATTTTTGTTAAATCAACGAGAGATACATTTACTTGGGATTCAATATACATTGTGACATTTTCTTCATTTACCTCTAAGTTTCGCACCACCACCTTATGACAATTATTTTCTCTAACAGCAGCATCCTAATCCAAATTCATTCACACAAAAAGAATAATATGGAAATGAAGATAAAATTAACCAAAATCATACACATTGTCGAAACTAAATTTAAAAACAATTCATAATCCACAGATATTGGATTTGTCTGCAGAATGTATGCCTCTACGTCCCAAAGAACATCCTACAAAGGTAATTGTTTTTTAGAAACATCAGTTACGTGATGATAATGGGGAATGTTCCTCCTGACGAAAATCAAGTAGTTCTCATAAAAGAGGTATAAAACAATGCATTTTGAACTTATCATTTCAATCTTTTTCTTTAAAAAATTATTTAAATACTTAAAAAAAAGAAATGAAATAATGCATTCAACATTTAAAAGGATTCGTTTCTATTTCACCATTTGGCAACATCGGTTATAGCTAATAAAGGACAATGACTCTGTTACCTGTACATTGGTTGAGTACATGCTCCGTTCTCCGAAAGGCCATAATTTTTTGCAGTTACTAATCGTATGGTCTGCTCGTTTACCGTTGCTCCATGATCGGCAGGTACTAGATTGAAAGCGCAGTGGAGTTTTGGATTTGCATTTGCAAAGCTATATATAATATAAATATAGTGAGGACTGGTGATGTGTATATTATCTGTAATCTTATCATGCAAATTATTTATGATGTCAATGTGACGCTGTACTAGGCTCAAAATTTCCATCACTTTCTGTATGAATTTTCTGATATGTAACTATGATTTAGGTTATATTATGTTTATATAATATCGGAAATGAGGACATATCACCTTCGAAGAAAAGTATTGTGGAAACTTTATTATAAGGCTGTCCATCATTTACGAAACGTACAATAAACGTATTTTCACGTATAAGTTAGTTTGGATAATTTTTGGGTGGCAGAGCGCTTTTGAATTTGGGGAAAATGCTTTTGTTGTTGAAATGGGCGTTGGAAGATATATCTTCATTTATTTGGCGTTTACCATCCCACTGATTTGGGAATACACTATTTGTATACGGATTCAATTGATTTAGTGGAAAGCATTTCTCCAAAATACGAAATTTTTATTCAAAATCCAGAAATCTGAACTGGTTTTCATGAATGTCTTATCGATTTTCCAATTTCTTTTTCCAGAAAACCAGTATTCATTATACTATATAATGGATCACTATGTTGAGAACCCATTGTATGGAAACAACACAGTTTCAACGATGACGATTTCGACTGCCTATATCGCAGTCGAAATCTATAGAAAAATCCACCATTCTGTTTCCACCTGTCACTTCAACATTTCGGTTTGATGATTCAACGCCCGAAACAGTTTCACGCCAGTTCAGTCTGCCATGTCTTAATTATCCATAGTGACGCTTTCACCGGATGAACAGTCGTTATCAAACTTTGATGAGAGTTTTCTGTACAAATTCCGTTTGGTCACTGTTTAATTTATAAACTTGTTTCTTTTCTCTTGTCAGGTGAAACTGTTCTAATTAGAATGTGCTCGAGTAACAAATTACGACGGCTTAGTTTCTTCAGTTATTGTGACACATTTCAAATTAATTATATGATAATATAACTTTTTCTGTCCGAAAATACTTATGATGAAATAAATATTTATTTTTTTTATCAAATAAACATAAATCACATATGATATTGCTGGACCCAAATATGAAATTCTACTGGTTTCCAGTTCCAGCGCATCAAAATGTCAACATTTGCAATGAAAAAAATCATGTAGTGTAGCATTGCGATGAACCATCTTGTACTGCTTTGCTTGAGCCCTGTGCTGCCCGAATGAAAATCCACTTGGTGTTCAAATATCAGGAATATCAGAAGAGTTCTGGCTCTGACAGATATTGATGAGTGTTGTTTTTGCTTGCATCGTAAGTTGTCAATGATATTTGGCCTTCTTTCAATATTGCTGATACTCTGCAAGCCATTTATAAATTTTTGCACATAACAATCTCAAAGTTTCAAAAGCAGTAACCTGAGTGTGAGGGTAAAAGAGTCACTTAATTTGTCAAACTGAATAAATTTTTGGGTTCATGGGATGATGAACTTAAGATCAACCCCCTACCCTGTGATTAGGTTTATAGGTCATTCATTCTTCACAGTTGATGCTTATAAACAAGCAGATATAGGTTCATAAGCATGAAGTTTGGCGTGAAATTATTTTCAGACTAATATTCCGTTGCTGTGCCACTGTTTCCGGTTTTGAAGGTTGAAATTTAAGGAAAAATGCATGATGTCGCTCCTACGGTCAAAATACTCTGGAGAAAAATAGCTCCCCAATCGGATTTCCAGATGGGGGCTGATTCAAGGCCATAATCCTGCAGAATTTATTCAAAAATCACTGTTTCTGACAGTCAGTAGGGTCTTCCTAACATCGGTCCACAGGGACATAGCATAGTAACTGCAGTTGCTGAGAGGCCCACTAGTAACTTCAAAATTGATTTTTGCAATATCATAGGACTCATCTCAACTTCCTACACAGTAGGTTAATGGACTGATCCCTATCAGAAAACAACTACTTCACTGGCTAATACCACGAAGGGTGTTGAATTATATCCGACAGGTGTTGGCGATACAACTGCCGCAATAGATTTTCAATTATTGCATTTCGGGCTGTTTGGCCACTCGTCAGTGCAAGGTAGTGTATATCACCAACATAAAGTCGATGATTTCCGATAATTGAAAATCGAATTCCGTCAGAGTATCATTCCTCGAACTAAGCTGAAGCATACAACAAACACCATGTTTGTCGTCGCCCCATCTGCCTGTGAACGAGGTAACCAACTGCATATCCGAAATTTGCCGAATTTCTCGTATAAGGAAAGAAAACTTTCACATATAGTCAGTGGGCATAATTGAAGACTGGCTGTAAATCAAATCATCTAAGAGAACAATTCGTTCAGGCCAGTCTCAACTCCCTACATAGTAGGTTAATGGACTGACACCTATAAGAAAACACCTACTCCCCTGGCTAATACCACGAAGGGCGTTGGATTATATTTAACAGGTGTCGGTGCAGGATTCTTCACTGAAGTTATTCCTGCATATGCTGTTAGCCATACAACTGCCGCAATAGATTTTCAATTATTGGAACACACTTGCAGTGCAGTGCAGTGCTATGAATCAAATCATCTAAAAGAACAATTCGTTCAGGCCAGTCTCAACTCCCTACACAGTAGTTTAATGGCTGTTGAAGCTCTCTGTTGAAAGCTTCGAACTGTGCTACGGCTGTGTATCTAGGAGAGCGTCCAAGTTGATGTCTTTCCAGAAGGATACTACATGATCAGCGGTCGGCGGATTATCCACAACATGCGGGGGCTTTTGTGCAAAAAGTTTTCTGGCAGAACCTGCGGTTTCACGAGATACATCTTGCTCACCTCACTAGTGACTTCTTAGCGGCTACTAGCATTCGTATGCTCTCGAAACAGTGCTGTTTGGTGGTCAGCAGTACGCCTTGACTCAAAGTGTGATGGGTACGTCGTAGTTCAGCGGCTTTTCGCCGCATTGTGGGCGTAAAAGGCCGATTGGCCATTATGTAACCCATCACATATTGGCTACGAGATCCGTGTTTTCTTGAAAGGCCAAGATTTCATTATTCCTTTCCGATAAGCGATTGGAGGGTGCTGTACATGGCGATGGTAATTTACCAGATGCCATCTTCTTCTGTTTGAACACTATGAACTTCAGCATCCAAACGAGCCAATTTTTGTGGCTTCAGGAGCCTGCTTTTGTGCAGTGCCCTGCGTGTTCTGATTATCATTATCATTATTATCATAATTAGTAGTTAGGAAATGTTTAATACTATCAAAATACAACTGAATTACTTCATACTAACGATATCTAATGATTAAAATATGTAATAGGATAATAATGTGTTATAACAAAAAGAGCAATGAAATAGTATTGAAAACTGGCAATTCATTCGTTCTTTATCAGGTTATGGACCCAGTGCAAAAGTTCATTAATTATACCAAATAAAATTCATATCATGTATCAGGAAATAAGTTATAATGCCATCAGGCCGTTATTTAGTAAATATGCCGAAGTGAATATGCGCGAGAATTATGATGACTTGGCGTTCACAGCAAGGAATTTTCTCATCTATTAAGACATAGACATCGAGCCATTTCTGTCGATTCAAGTGATGCAGAAGACATAATACCGAAAGAAAAAGTCATCATGAGAATTGATCTATGCACATTAAAAATAAAACTGAAGTCAAGAACTCACGGCAGAACGCTGATATCTATTCGACTTGATAACAATCCATGACAAGTTATGTGAGTCAGATAGTAGAACAGAGGCTATGAGGTCAGAGAAAGGGTTGAGGGCAGCAGTTCAAATTACAGATGCAATAATAGTTGCATAAAAGTTTAGAACACATCAATAGTAATGATTTGCAGAAGATGAAAAATGGTGCGTTAGATGGAATATTATCCAATATGAAGGCTGACATTAAAAAAACAACTGTGAAGTATGTTGTGAAAGAAATTGGAGCCGTTTACTGTTCCCATTATGAAACCATAGAAGTACAGAAGTGCTAGGCCTATGAAAGTTCGGTCGACTGGAGAGCCAAGATATTTTCTATTGTTTGGTGATGATGCTAGCAAGAAGGTATTTGTATATTTTATGTAGGAGAAAAAACTTACTCTAGATAATTTCGAAGAATACTTGTGAATCGAAAAGAAAAAGAGATGAAAACATTGAGAACCAGAGTCTTAGGCTGAAAACAACTTATCATGAAGCTATCAACCGTCCAGAGGAAGGCAATGGCAGCAGCCTATGTCCGATGAACTTCAAGCGTTAGAAGGCAAACAAGCATGGGAGGTTGTTAGCTAAGTAGGGGTAGATAGAGTGGTACAGTGCAAAGGAATGTTCAAGAAGAAGCAAGAAAGCAATAACAGTGTCAGGTTAGAGCTACATTTGTGGTGATAGGGTACACTCAGCAGCATGGAGTAGATTTTAATGGGAATCACTTACCAGTTCTCAGGTACTCTACACCTGAACTTCTGAATTTCATCAGTGCAGACGTCCCCTGTCTAATAAGTATGATCTGATTTGTAATCTATGAAATAACAAATGGAAATTAAAGTAAAAGAGAATGTAGGAATGAGCAGACTATTATTGCAATATTTGAAAAAGCGTACCTACTGGAACCTCTGGCGTGAAATGAATATATGGAAAACACTTTCTCAACACCAGAACAAAAATTAGGATTTCTCGATACGCGTTTTACTAACCAAAATAGCATCCTTAGGAGATCATTATGACAGTCATAATGATCTCCTGAGAATGCCAACTTGCTTAGCAAAACGAGTGTCGAGACAATATTTTTGTTTGGTGTTGGGAAAGTGTTTTCAATAGATTGCAATATTTGTAAATGACTTTTCCATTTTATCAATAGTAGGGCGATAACTAATGATTTGAAGGAGATGCTTGTTTCAAAATTTAAAATCAAAGCCTCATGTCAAATAAAAGTTTTTCAGGCATGTGAGTGAAATACAACAATAACTCTATCCCCATTGATCAGGAATAATTTGTAAAACAAATTTCGAAAAGTTTCATATGGGTTATTGTAATACAAAATATACTCCAATGAAATAAAATTTGAAATTAGATAAGGCAGCATGTTTTGACAAACAGTTTTCCTGTCAACAGCTAATAGGAAATGTATGTATTTTTCAGTAAAAACACGTCCAGAAATGTCATATAGTGAGAGCTATCTAAGCCAATTCGAAAATTGTTTCAGTTCACTTCATTGGCATTATGCAAAAAGAATATTGAAATATTTGCAGAAAACCAAATCTTATGATTTGAAGTCTACTAAAGACAATTGTGATTTAGAAGATTTTGTAGATGCTGATTGGGCTTCGAATACTATAGATAGAAAATCCTATACATGTTTCTGCTTTAAGTTGGCTGTGTAGTACTGTAACTTGTATAAACTGGATGAACTTTCTGTCACTGCTTCTCACTCGAATAGATGAAAGTGATTTTCTGAAGGGTCATTGTTTCATTATTCTCAAATCTTTTTTGATAAGTGGTTCGACAGTTAGTACACTCAGTCGATAAATGCATTCCACTGATGAATATTATTCCACTCTTCAACTTTTTTCATTCCGCAAAACTCGTGCTTTTCATTCTGTCGCCTTCCTGCTCATCGATTGTTATCTCTTGGTAGCTGGTAGTCTGAAGATATTAGCCCTCCTGAGTTTTGCATTTTTTTGTGATTGTGATTTACAGAGTTCAATGCCTCGCTGTGACCACAGATGTAACCAACAGGACACTCTCCTGCATTAATACATACATTTTTCGATTGTACCAATCTATTTATTATGGAATCTGAAGATTTCAATTACTTATTTATTTTTACGTCAGTCTCTTGTAGAAAAATAATATCTGAATATTAATGAAGTTCAATCCCAACACTAAACCGTTATTTGTAAACTATATTACATATAATATTTGTTTGAAGGTGATTGACAATGTTTCGTGATGAATTTCACTAGTTCGGACT
>WOGO01004341.1:0-13358 GCA_015342085.1 Leptinotarsa defecta | reverse complement strand
AAAATTATAAATAATCGAGATACAGTTTCGGGAGTCGGGACTTTTTTTATGCAAATTCATTGATCTTTTCAAATCTTTTTTCAAATTTCCAAAATTTTGAAAATTTCCCGAGATATTAAGAAAAAACTAAAGCCCAATTTTTTTTCACTTAATTGTTTATAACTTTTGTAATTTTTATCGGCGCGTTTTCGGACCTTGCTTTAAAGTATCTAGGCAAAAATACGAATCGAATGATACCTTGGTCGTAGTTTTTGGACAGGACTGAAAAATGTCACCAAAAAGGGCTAAATCGAGTACATGTGAACCAGACTATTAAATCACTAGCAATGCACTAGCACTAGCACTAGCAAAAACTTTCTAGAAAGACGGAATTTCAAATTTTGAACCATTGTTCAAATGTTGTTATCTCTTCCTTATCAAACGACTGTTATGAATGGCGTTCGACAATTTTTATGACTTTCGGAGTGGCTTCTTTTGATTTATTCTAATAGATATGAGGGTTTTGTGTTTCTTATTCAGAATACACATTTTCCTGATATATTTTGTTTCAATCATCCCAAACATTCTTCCCTAACCTAAAAGTCTTTCCATTGTGCGTAATCATTTTCATCTAATCCTAAATTTCATCAGCAACTGCAGATTCAATAGGAATATTTACGTGACCAAATTTTGGAAAAACTGAATATTTTTCACAACTTTTTAGATACCAAATTTCTGCTTCTATTAGCCTATTTATGCAAGAAGTGTGATGTTGACACTCTGCGTATTAACGAAGTTTAGTAAAAGGTAGTTATTCTCATATATTCCATACATACCTACCGGTTGAAATCATAAAATTTCATTCGCTTTACCGTAGTTGGGTTAAAAAAAAAATATCACGAGTCGAATTTCGCCCTGTTCAATGATTTCTCGATCAGCCCTGTACGGACGAATAAACAGATTCAATAATAATGGTGAATGGAAACGTATCGGCTAACAATGTCACAGAACTCGACTCGCCTGGAATGAAATGACAATGTGATTTACAATTCCAATAGTATTACTGGCTCCCCTCTGGCTTCTCCAATTACCGATAAACCAATTACATTGCGAAAAGTAATTTACTTTTCATCAGACATCAATTCTGTATGCAAAGAACTGGGAAGACAGCTGTGGTTTTTGTTTTTAGATCATGAATATCTGAAATGTGTCACAGGATATTACTGTTTATTTTATTGTTTTTTTCAATTTGCACTCATTCACTTCTCGTGTAATATACAACTTTTTATCACCTCTAAACTCAACTATATTAAGTTCAGATGTGATGAAACTTGACATTTGTTGATTTTTAAATTGAATCAAGAATTATCATCATCATCACCATTTCATTGAGCAAGATATTCCTCAAATTCTTAATTCTGAGGTAGAACAGAATGTGACATATCCGCAATGAACTACCGTTCTACCGTTCTGTGAGTTGTGAATATATCATGGTGAACTTCAACATATCACTTTCAAAACATTTCCATGAAAAAAATCAGGAGAAGTAAAATCTGACCCTCTAAGTGACTATTCTATGGATCCTCTTATCCCATTCTAGCTGAAAAGACTTATTGAATTGAATTCTCTCAAAAAACTGTATGATCTGTAAACATAAAATTATCAATATCCGATGAATATAATTTGGAACCTCTGTCATAAAATTAATCTATTGAACACACCAGAACTAAAGTGCTGTTTCTCGACGTGCGTTTCGCTAACCAAATAAATAATCATTTTCTGATAATGCTAATTTTTAAAACATATCTGTTAAAAATCTGTTTCTCCATTAATCAGCTATCGCCCCCATACGAACGACAACTCTCAGAAGTTGAGAAACTTTTGCGAGCTAAGGACTAACGAAGTCTTACCTTCAAACGTGTGATTCCTAACATGGTTGCAGAACCATCCCAGCTTCAACCAGATAAATTCTCCCGAGAAAAATATCTGGTCGAGGCAGGAATCGAACCCACGGTCTTCCGATAGTGAGTTGGGCGCACTACCACCGCGGCCAATTCCACAAATTATAATAAATGTTGTGAAATTATAAAACAATGATAAAAATAAAAACAACAATAAAAATTAATTGGCGCTCCGGGCCGACTTCATTGATTCCAGTGGCGCATTTGCTTTTTCAGCTGCACAAAAACCCGGAAAAACTTGCAGCACCACATCATCTGAAGATCTTGATTTGCCAATGTCCTTTATCTCACAAAACAAAATGTAGGCTGTCTCCAGAGGCTCCAATAGATTCAATGCATCGCCAGAACACTTCGCGACACGACTATCGCAAATTTAAACCAGTCTGTTTGGTCTTTGACCAAGGCGTAATAATGACCAAATTCAACGCCATAACCACAGTGAACAATAACATACTATCTTTCAAGTTTAATTTTTTGTTGAATCGGCCATTACTTGATGGAGTTCCATAGTAATTTAATAAACTACACCTTATGGTTCATTCAAATCACTGTTGAGGAAGCTACTGTGTTAGCGAAACATGTGATATATTTCTCAAATAAAGTTTGTGGAGAGCAAATTGTTAGATGTGGTTTATGAAGTTTCAAGTTCAAATTATTTTTCTTGGCTTTTTTCATATAACAGAGAATTCTGTATTTGCGGCTGTTCCAAAAAGTTTGACATTCTCCTTAATTTCATAAGGAGTATACTTTCAAATAATACTATCAACTACTCCAATCTCATTTCGAAATATATGCCAATCTGAACTTTCAAATCCTCACTGCTTTCGAGTTTGAAAATATTAAATATTTTCATAGTTCAATGTATAACAATTATAACACGCTTTGATCGAGAAAAAGTACGAACTTAGGCAATACCCATGGAAAAATATTGACAAAGCTTCAAAAACAACTCCACATTGTATTTCCAGCTTCACCACTGCGGATCCTTTCTGTATTTGTTGACGAGACAAAACAGAAAAGAAAGAAAGGAATTCATGCATAACTAATGTTCCAATACCCGACACTCGCTTTCTAGAATTACCATTATCTGACAACACTTTATTTGGCGTAATGAAGAGGGTGAATGAGATTTCTCGTCGAGAACCGTGCTCCGCCGATAGAGTGCGCCGATAACAGGCTGCTAATCCGATTCAAATATGAACAGTCGTGGCGGAAATCTGATATTCTTATCTGCGATGTGCATTTGTTCAATTGCGTCATAACTAGATCTCTCGTCACCAAAGAAGGCTTCGTTGCACTCGACCCCTTTTACTATTTTCAGTCGGTAACTATTCGTGGAAGGCCCTAAATTGGGAAGAAGTTTTTATTGTTTTGATAACATTTCGAATTCACAAAACAGGAGTTAGCTTTCGTTGATATGCAAACATGAAACATCATGTATATGATTATTAATTTGTTTCCAATCATTGACTATTTTTGAAGATCTAGATATTTGAAGTTATTTATTTGCAACGAATATCTAGATATCTAGATGAAACTTCAAAATTATATCACAATATTGAAAAATTTAATATGCATACTAATCATCACCAATTTCTCGATCAATCTCTGGCTATATTGAGTCATACTTCAAGAAATATTAGAAAAAAAGGTTTGTTTGTCGCATGTCAAAAAGTTGAAGTTCATTCTATAGTTTTTCGGATGAATACAATATAGTGGGTTCACTCAGAGTCGATTTGAAAAATCGCTTCAAAGAGTTTTGTAATGGCTGACCAAGCAATTATCAAAAATCTTGTAGTTCAAATGAGTATTTTCGTTTTGTAGAGAAGGTAAAGTATGGATCTTTACTTCTTAATAAGATATTCTACGTGGGAATCCCATTTTAGATGGATATTAATTATTATTCCAGTTACAAACTTAGGATGAATGAAAGCAAAGAACTTCACAATCAGAGAATTAGGTATAAACTGCTTGCCAATCCCAACGGGTCTAGATTCATTTGGTCAGTAGTTAGAGCTGTCAATCAGAACCTTACAAAATCCACAATTCCACCACTAACACAAGCGGATGATTTAATTGCTACAACAGCCACAGAAAAAGCAAATCCCCCCCATGCCCCTTCTCAGGTTGAGTGCCCTGAATTAGAAGTTTACCCCCCAGCTAGTAAGCGAGGATAACCTTATACCCCAATCCATCCACCCCCGCCCTCCGAGCGGTCCTCAACTTACTGATGTGCACTTCAGCAAGATTGACATCTGACCTCTTTTGGTCGAAAGTCAACCTTTAGGTGCTATTCTTTCGATCGATTAAATGTTTTGTGGTGACTATTCCTAACTGAATTTTTGCAAGGGGGCCCCAACTAACCGGCGGCTATTGTTATTAGTGTCGAGCATTCCTCAGTGAATCTAAGGAGAAGTGAATCGCGGTCGAGTTGGTGGGGGTGATCGTTGGTTTTGCTTGGTCGGCCTCGGGTGTTTATCCCTTTCTCGGAATCTGGGGTCATCCATATTCATTGCATCGTGAAGATCGCGTAGCGCTGGGTTGTTGTGCGATCTGATTCTATCGAACACGCTTTCTGCGTGTTCTCTCATATACACGCCCACATATTGCGTGTCCAGGTCTAGGTCTCTGTATATAAATCTTTTGGGAATGTAGTACGGTGCGTTTTCTGCGGCCCTTACGCTCGCATTTGAGAACGACTGTATCTTCTTCCTGTATGTCTGTGCGCACTGGCCCCAGGCAGGCAGGCATACAGTATTATGGCCATGAGAACGGCTTTGATTATCAGCAACTTTACTTTCAACCCCATGTTGCTTCTGCGTCCTATGATAGGTACCAGGCGTTATCTGGCGTGTCTAGCCATTCCGATTATCTGCCGTACGTGAGACTGAAATGTTAGTTTCCTGTCTAAGATGAGCCCCAGGTATGTCGCTTTGTTGGTCTACGGAATCTCTTGTCCGTTGAAGGTGACGTTGCCTTCCGGTTGTACACGCCTGCGAGTGAACAGTATCGCCTGACTCTTTTCAAGATTCATACTGATCTTCCACAAGTTGGCCCACTCCTCTAATCTGTCTACCTGTTGCTGCAGATATCTCGTGACAAGCGCTTGGCTCGTGGATCTCGCCAGCAGGGCCGTGTCGTCCGCGTAAAGCGCCAACTTGTTAAAGTTGTTCTCTGGCTTGGGCACGTCCGCTGTGTATACGGAGAAGAGGTATGGCGAAAGGACAGCTCCTTGCGGGACTCCTGCTTCCAATAGTCGAATTGTTGATAATTCGTCTCCTACTCTGCAACGCCTGTCAGCTAGAAAAGACTGAATTAATCTTACCATTGGTTTTGTGTATCCAAAATCGCTTATCTTGGGCAGTAGTCCATCATCCCAAACTCTGTTGAACGCCTTGGAGACGTCTAAGAAGATGGCTCCGGTGTTGTATCCTTTGCCGAAGTTGAAGCCTTTGGTCACAAAGTCTGCTACCCTCAGAACTTCCTAGCTCTCTGGTTTGTTCTTTGAGTCTCTTCAAGATGACACGCTCCACCACTTTGCTTATGGAATGCAGTAAGCTTATTGGCCTATGGTTATCTAGGAGCAGGTGGTTCTTCTTGGGCTTTGGGATATGGATAACCGTTGCCTTTTTGAACTGGTACGGAAAGTGCTGCAATCTGAGTATAGCATTTATGATGTTGGTTATGGCTGTTATACCCTTGCGCGGTAGTACTACTTTCAGTGTTCGGTTTGTTATGTGGTCCGGGCCTGGTGCTTTCAGGGTGGATAGACGTTTTAGGATATCTTCCACTTCCTCGGGAGATGTCGGGACCAGGGGTTGCGCGTCGTCTGTTCGTTGTCTCAACCTTCGTACCATTCTTTCCATGTTTCTCTCTATTTCGTCTACCTCATCCGTGAACGGGACGTCGTTCTCTCTACACTGCCTTGCGAAGTTGTCCGCGAATGCGTCCACCTTCTCTTGGTCGGTGTAGACGATTCCTTGCTCGCCATGTATTGGCGGGCATGGCTGTCGAGGTCCATTCCTGGTTACTTTCTGCGTTCTCCATGCAGACTGGTTTTCAGTGTTCATTTCTCCATGCAGACTGGTCTTCAGTGTTCAGTTCTTCTAGACGGGTAGTCCATTGTCTCTCTCGGATAGCTTTCAGTTCTTCTTTCAGTATCCTGTTGGCTCTTTGCAAGTCCTTTGGTATCGTGGTATCGCGCAAGTCCTTTGGTATCGTTTTTTCAGGCGTCTTCTCATCCTGATCAGTTGAGTTGGTTGAGTTGGGAGTTGATCTTGGAAGTTGAAGCGTGGGGCTGGCACTTCCCGTGCGCTTCTTCCCATCGTTTGGGTGATCGCCTGCTGCAGCTGTTGCGTGGCGTCCTCCAGATCTGTTTTTGTTTCGATGCGTGGTATCTCACCCATCGCATCGTGTATGGCGCGCTGGAATCTCATCCAGTCGATGACTCTCTTTGTTGGGTTGTCTGTTTTCACTTCACCTCTTCCTATTGTGAATAGGATGGGGTTGTGGTCTGACGAACCTTCGTCTAGTACTTCCATCTCCGTAATTTCGATGTTCTGCACTAGTGCGATGTCGAGAATGTCCGGAACTCGGTCTTCTCGCGCGTAGTATGTTGGGGTGTTCGGTGCTACTACCGCGATGTCCTCGAATTCTTCTATGATTCTGCCTATTTCTCTGCCTAGCCTGTTTCCATTCCTACAGTTCCAGTCTCGCGACTTCGCGTTGAAGTCGCCGATGGCAACTGTTGGATGGTGGTTTGGGAACATTTTGTGAGGTTGCTCAGAACTTTGATCACTTCGTTGCCGGTGTTTGTTTCCTTTTTTTTTGGGTCGTTTTTTTGGCCGATTGCTGTTGTTGCTGTTTAGGCCTTTGTCTGTCGGCCGGTTCCAAGTTATTGTTATCGGCTTCGGGAACATTTTACACCCCTGTAGCCGGCTGGATGCGCTTTTAAGCAGTTAGCGCATTTTGCTGGTACCTCTTTTGGCTTTTAACATTCTCTGCTCTCGTGGTTTTCATCACATTTTACACAGCGTGCCGTTGAGTGGCAACATCTTTGTGCATGTCCAAATAATTGGCATTTGTGACATTCTGATATCAGCCCCCTGTTCATCCTTTGGGGTTCTGCCCTCACACTATGAGGTTCACGCCACGTTCTCGGGAATCCCGCGAACCACTGTGTGTAGCGGGATCTCTTTTTTTATGGAATATGTATGTCTATCTTCCTTTCTTCCATGTATCGTTGTTCGCGTGGATGTAAATTCTATCTCTGGTCAACCTCGCTTTGTTATATCTGATTTTTCTAACTTCAAGACCTTTAGAGGTCTCGTTCCACCCCGACTATCGGTGGCGGCTTTGTCGGATCTTTTTCCGGGTTTGTCGCATGGGTTGGTGCGACTTCTTTCTCTTTTGGGGATGATGCCACTTCTTCAGTGTTTTGCTCCTCTGAGTTGTTTATCTGTGTTGTGTTTTCCGTTTCCATGTTGAAAATCGGAATTCTTTCAGATTATTTCATTTCTCTTCCTAAGTTGGAGCGAACAACAAAATGTCACTCCATCTGGTGGACGAGGTACTAACCAACGCATATCCGAAATTTGGCCGATTCCTCTAAATAAGGAAGAAAAACTTTCTTATTAGTCAGTGGGCTATGTTTGAAGACTGGCAGTAAACAAATCTGAAGAAATGAACTTTAAACGTTCAAGCCAGTCTCGAATATACATACACAGTAGATTGAATGGACTGACGCCTATCAGAAAACAATTACTCCTCTGGCTAATACCATTGATAGGCGTCAGTCCATTCAACCTACTGTGTAGGTATATTCGAGACTGGCTTGGACGTGAGTTCATTTCTTTAGACAAATAAATTTTATTATTTATAAACGCTGTGTCCGTCTGACTAATAATTCACCTATCACCAGTCCCGACGAAACATATTTGGAATATTGATAGTTATATTCAGGGAGAGTGATAGTAGTCTTTGTTCACAAATGGCAATTCATCTCTTTCAAGTAAACATTCACTCATAGAAATTTCAGGGCCTAGTATCAAGTCTAATATTCTCCCTCGAGTATTTCTAATATTACTTGACTGTAAAAAACTATTGAAATCTAGAAAATATTGTGTTTTTTGCGAATGGCCATGATGTATATCAAAATTACCATTCCCTTGGGAAATGACAGAAAAGTATGGATATTACTAAAGATATACATCACTCTCATTCATGCGATACGCTCATAACGATAACGGTCATAAAAATTAAATATCTCACTCAAACTGAGACAGGAGACAGTAATCTTTTTTGTGCGGTGATTCATCTCCTCCACGTGACTTTTGTACAACACATAAGAAATACTTTTATTGACCATGTTTCGTTGTTTACTGGGACGTTATACATGTGATAGCTTTTAAAATTCTCTAAAGTTGTAATACCGCTCGTCTTTTGTCGGCTCTTATAGATGATAATTCTGCTATTTGTCGTCCGAGCGTTTACTAACAACTTTCCTTGGCTCATCACTAATAAATCTTCTTGGTTTCGTTTCTAGGAAGTAAAATGTTAGATTTGTTAATATTTGTTCTTCCTGAATTGATTGGTTTTATGTGTTACGGACGGTTTCTGTTTGATATGTACTTGAAAAGCACTCAAAACTAAACCATACTAAATATCAGTCAAAAGTTTATGTCCACATTTTGTACATTTTTGTGTACTAGGGAGTGATAATTCAGAGAAAATGTTCATGACTTTTTTGTGGAGCAGTTTTACCGACCTTTTTCTCAAAAGAGGATTTGCTGAAGTTTAGTAAAAGGTAAGCTAATGCCCTTTATTACCCTGATCACTAACTGCATAAAATTAACCACTGAAGAGCCAATGTTATCATAAATTTTGTGTAGAAATTGAATAATCTCTAGACTCCAGACAAAAAATATATACCTAGATTTCTTTGGATGATAACACCTTAATCGAAACCAGGTATGTTTTCTTTGCTGAATGCTCAAACAATGTAATGCCCAGATAGCATATTCGATAGTTTACATGAAGACACATACTGGATGTTATCCAAAAATTTGGTTTAGATTAATACGTCCTATCCATTTCGCCAGAGTTAATTGCAAAACATTTGTTACCATCTATGCGGATTTTTTGAGATTTCTCATTTCATCATGTAGTTTTTTGACCATTTCCAACGCCATCCCCGAATCTGTCATCTGTCTTCTGTTCATGTTCTTTTCTCCTGCATGTAGGGGACTTGAAATTTGACCTATATAATTTTTTTCCATAGGACTAAATTATTTTATAATTTAAATACACTCTTTCATTTTTCAACTGCAATAGCGTGTGAGAATAGATCTCGAAATATTGGTTGTTCCAAGCTGTTTTTACATCATATCAGAAATCAATGTCTGACAATTTTTCGGACAAACATAAGGGAAGATGTTCGTCGTCAGGTGGGTGAGTTGTTCTTAGGTTTGTGATAATTTATATGTATATGTGGGTTACGATTTACACCAATTTTATTAGGAACTCTTTTCGTGAATTATTCAAAATTCTTTTTCAGAGCAGGCCCTCTTTTTCGAATTTAAAAATTATAACAAAAAATTCATATAGGTTGATTTTCCAAAATAATGTTGATTGAACATAAAAAAAAATTGTTGGTGTGTGCCTTTATTTCTTCTATTCTATCGACTGACGATACAAAGTATACTCTTCCATAATAAACTGTTTGTACAACAGTCATTGAAAGTGACGTTTTTAATGGTTGTCAAGAGTATTAAAAGATGATGTTTATAAAGAAGCGTGTTAAAAATATTAGTAATACTAGTGTTAAAAGTATTTTCAACACGATTTTTTTCGACCAAATAGCAGTAAATAAAACATAATTAATCAACTTTCAAGGTAGTTTTATTATGAAAAATAGTTATAGATACAATTAACTTCTGTTATAAATGTATTATATACATTAATTACTATATTTTTATCATTTATGAGCATTAATATGGAAAGTACAATTAGAACAACTGCTGATATTATTACTTTGCTATGTTGAAGAGCCTTGTGTTATAATTAACTAGATGAGTTGACAATTTCATGGGCATCAACATTTAATTCTTGAAGTGGAGAGGACGATGCTGTAACGCTGAAGCCTAGCTGTTGGGATTATTCTTTCAGCAATAAGAAACATATTATTCGATGCAACCCTCAGCTACTGTTGTAGACTTCCATCCTCCGTGCTTCTTGATATCCGTTATATTTGCTCCTGATTCGGCTACTAAAGAAACAGGACGGTTGTACAAAAAATTTTGTATGGTATTTGTGTTGAAAGTAAGTTTTATTCTGTTCTCAACTTACTTTTAACACTTAAATTATGAATAGCTATTTTGATTTGTTTGTAAGTAATTGGCAGATGGGTGACAGATTATACAGAATAAAGAAAATAACGTTTGTCTAATTCATACTTTATTATTAGTTTATTATTTGTCACGACATGAAAATGGTCCAATAAACCAAAACCGGTCGTATCAAATAATAAACCTAGTAAAAATTAGACAGAGGTTATTTTCTTTATTTTATATTCAATATGAATTTCTAAAAAATAAATAGGTCATCAATCGAATATGATAGATTACAGATTGAAATTACACTCAGTATAGAAATAATATCGAAGCCGAGGTATATGAACTCATCGTCAGAAATAGCTTCCTTCAGAAGTTTTTTTTGATAACATATGTCAGAACTATAGTGTTGAAGTTCGAAAAAATACTTTTCATGATAATTTTGCTAGGGCTCTAGATACATTTTGGAACATACTATGCATCAACTATGCATCTACTGAGTATTTAACCAGTTGCTTTGTTCCCAATTTTACACTGAATCATTTTGAAGGGGAAAGTAAACCAAATTTAACATCGTTTCATTTTGTTTCATTCATTGTAATCAGTAACGGGTTTGGGGACTTTCAATATCCACTCTCTTTTTGACGTAATTACTTTTTTTTTGACAATTTCTGTATGTTATAAAAAGACCAATTTATAGTCATAAAAATGCCAAACCTGATTAACGCAGTATCATCGTAGGCTTTCAATAATAAACGTAACATAAAAATTGATTGTTTATTTCAATCACACTGTAATATAAATAAGAATAAATATTTTATATTATACATATCTAACACTGATAAGGTAAATTACATATGCATATAGTACAAATCACTGGGTTTTCACACTTATTCATATGAATGAGTTGCTGAGAAACTGAAACCAATATTTGATAGATTAATAACTGAGATTGAAAAAGTGAAACATGTATTTTCTCAAAATTGAATATCTGATATTGAATACTGAATCTAACATCAAACATTTAAATGGTGATATGTGTATTTCTTGCCAGTATACATTTTGGAAGATTGCATCAAACTGGTTTCCAGGAATAATTACTTTTATTTCCATTTCTTTGATATAAACACGAGTGAAAAATTATTTACACAAATATGTATATGGTATAAAGTTGGTTCGGCCGAATTTAATATTATATAATATTAATTTGTCAGTTCAAATTTTATTTCAAGAAATATGGTATGAATGTTTTCTGGAACGAATCCACAATCATTGCTGAATTTTTCGATACGTCCAAAAATAGTCTTGGAATGATTTTGTTGTCAAAGTTTTTACGGAACCCCACTTCTTATTTACAAACACTCATCCACTCTTCGGAACTGCATACTTCGCACTTAACTTCGCAACACCAGATGAACTTGCACTTGCAACGTTCAACGATTCTTCTTTTGATGAGATTGTAGCCCCTTCCGCAGCAGAGATTTGAGCAGCTGTCAGCACTTGTACTGGTAGTTCGGTTACAAAACCTACCGACTGTACCCTGTACATCTAGTGCTTGATCTTTCTCGCAAAAACTAGGAGATTTTTCGTAGTAGAGGAGATCGTAGGACAAGTCCCGTTTGTGCTTGTTTTTTCGATGGCTCCACGGCTTGTGCTTTGGTTTACCTTTCTTATTTTTTTGGTTGATTCTGGAATGAAAACATATCACTAGATGAGAAACTTTTGAGATGAGTTGAATGAAATTGCCAAGTTATTGAGGAAATAATCTCTGAAAATTTAGTTTTTTGTAGGAATCAATATTGCTTGATTTTGTTTGTAACTTTCTACAATATTAAAAATGTATGAATCTAGATAAAAAATCAAGAAATATAATCAACAATGGTTTTTTCCCCAATAAGAATCCTAAAAAATATAGGAGTGTTTCAAAATTATGAAACTGCCGACACTTAATGAAAATACATTTCAAAACTTTATATATTTATTTTTTTTAATTTATATTTTGAAACTAGGAAAAATCTAAATAAATAATACCCAGCAACTACACTCCAGGAATGTTCCACTGGTATTAGGAGAATGGATAGTCAAGATGCTCTCTAGTAGAGCAATGGGTATCAATGTAGAAGACATCACATTGAGACAACTGGTCATGAGGGGATGTCCCAAGGAGGGGTCTTATCCCCCCTTCTCTGGAACATAGTTCTGGATACCCTGATCAATCACCTCAACAAAAATGGATTCTAAACAATTGCATATGCAGATGACAAAGTTATGTTGCAGAACGGCAAATTTGTGAACACATTGTGCGATAGAGCGCAGGATGGGCTCAAATTGATAGAAACATGTTGTAAGAAACACTCACTATCGATCAATTCCAAGAAGACTAGGATGATCCTTTTCACCGATGAAAGAAATTTATCGGGCTTAAAACCTTTCGAAATTTTCAAAAACAAATTAAACTTCTCTGAAGAGGTGAAATACCTTGGTACTATCCTCGACAGGAAGCTAACATTGAACTGTCACCTACAGAGTAGAGCAGAAAGAGCATATGTGGCTTATGAGCAATGTAGAAGGGCAGTGGAAGGCGCATGGGACCGTGTGGTCACCTGGATCTAAACTGCAATAAGACCTATGTTAGCGTACGGAGCCATTGCATGGGACCCGAAAGTTATACAAGCAACAGTTATCAAAAAATTATATCAAATACAGCGACTAGCTTGCTTAAACATCACAGGAACCATGAGAACAACACCAACCGCGGCAATGGAATCAATTACGGGTTTGATTCCTCTGAGCCTGTTAGTTAAGGAGGCTGCGTTAATGGCCATGTTACGATTGCGCACGGCTGGTCTAAATCTCGAAGTTAGAATGGGTCAATTGAGGCTGGGCCTATGGCGAGAAGCGCTTACTGCGCAACATCAGCTGCAGGAAACCATTGATGCAATAAAACCCAGGTTTGTCTTTAATAAACCCTACAAAATACAAATAAAACAAAACACAGAGTCAGATGCTACAAATGCAATACGCATATATACAGACGGCTCAAAAACCAAAGAAGGCTCAGGATGTGGAGTGAACTCCAGATCACTGA
>WOGO01004340.1:0-13358 GCA_015342085.1 Leptinotarsa defecta | reverse complement strand
ATAAGGACCCATAATTCAATCTTTGTAAATTCCTGCCCACATGCCCACATACTAAATCGCACTTGAGGTCGAATTTCTCGGAACTGCATGGGGTTGTTTATGCTCCAAATGTGTTCATTATTTCGGTTGAATATCCCACAATTCGTAAAAGTGCTCTATGAAAACAGGAAAATCAGGTCTTCTTATGAGCCAATTACAAAATTCTAATCGCCTTTTGGGATCACCTGAGTGCAATTTTTAAAATATGTGTATTTTAAACCGCTTTTTGAGATTCCTCCAATCACTTGTATGACAAATATTCATTTCGGAAAAAAATTGACGTGTAGATTTCCCCGTCCTGGTCCATTCTCTCTCCGTAATTTTTTCTCGGCTTTTCAAATGCACCAAACTCAGTGAGATTTTGTGGTTGTCGTTTCTTGGGATACAAGTTTAAATACATTTCCGATGTCCTAACACTGTTTCTATTGAATTTGTAATAAATTTGTATCATATATCTTTTTTCTTCATTCGTGAAAGCCATTTTTCGCCAAAAATTCAATGACTTGTACAATAACAAAATGTCATTGAGTGTAACAAATTTAGAAACATCAAAGTCAAAGCCTATTATGATAAGAATAATATTTTTTCAATATCTCCAATTTTTTGAAAAAGAATGATAACTCATACATCATGAAAAGGTAAAATCTGGTTCTATTCAAAACAGAAATAATCCAATGTAGCGCCCATAAGAAAAAATAAAGTTGATAATGGTGGCCGGAAGACGAAACGTCGGATAGCAATTCTGAAAACACCATTATGTCGCTGGAAAAAGTGGCAAAGTGGAAGTGTCATTTATTTTCGAATCCTTCGAATCCTTCGAAAAATAAAGCCGGAAAAAATAAAAATCTTTTTCCGAAATTTCTGTTTTTTTCCGAAAATCTCTGGATGTACTCGGAATTTCAGAACTTTCTCAACGGCATATTTCTCAGTCAGGTAAATTCGCAACTTTGCCTCAATTTAACCGTCTTCGTATCTCTCATAGTTTTTGAGATCCCAATGGTGAAGATCGAATTTGAAACATCCTGTAGAATGACAACTTTGATATCAATGTTTTCGTTTTGATGCAATAATATTTCTGCCAATTCAGTGCCTAATATCATAGAATTGTAATATAAACGTTTCAGTTGTGCTGTTGCTAGGTTGAAACCCAAAATCTTTACATTCAGTTACTTTTACAGGTTCTTAGATGAGGGTGCATATTTTCTACAGACAAGATTATCGAGTTTGAAGGTTGCGTATAAGGTTCGAGTACCTTTAACTCAAAAGGTTTCTTGCTTGCAATGAGAGCTGCAGAGCAATAGAGAGCGATTTTTCTTTCGACGGTTGAAGTCAAAACTTCACGACAGAGTTTTTTATAGACTCCATTATTAACGTTTTCATAAGGGCAGATAGTAGAAAGTATTCGCAGGAATTAACCCTTTGAAATAGAGCGTTATTTGTTTCTAACAGGAATTTGCCAATCTCAATTATTTAGTATAGTAAGAGATATTATCTGTCTAGACTACCAAAAACACTAATGGTAATTGCTTATCATTTAAGAAACAAAGAAAAAGGCATATGAATTCAAAAAGGCAAAAAGTCATTTAGAACTGTGAAAATAAGAAATTCATTAATGTTAGTACTCTCAAAAATTGTTATTGATTAAAAAAAACTGAATGTTTATAATCGTTTCACCAAGATGTTAAATAACGAATTGTCACTGTAATCGAAACAGGTTTACAAGAATTACAAAACTAATGTCAAGTTCATATTGCAGTAAGATTATACTTGAAAGCGGTTGGTATTTACCTATATAAAAAATAAATATTTTTCAGTTCAGAGACCAATACAGAGAGAATAAAAATGGACTTTCCATTTCGCAATAACTGAATGAAAATATGGCATTGTAATTTAAATAGTAATTAATTAAAAGAAAACCAATTATGAATCTACATGAAATGATTGCCTTCCTATTTAAAGTACTAGCGATACTTGTTTTAGTTGGTTTTTGGTATAGTTATCTTCAAAATACAAATTGTTATCCATTGAAAAACTTTGTATTTCATCTTTCCTCGAATTTTTATTCAGTACTTTGATGAGCTGTCGCGAATGATAGGAAGCGTTGTCAAGAACTATCACACTATTCGCATCCAAATTTGGGATCAATGGGTTTTTAAACCATTCCTCAAAAATATTAGCTTCCATGTTCTTATGATAGTCAACATTGCAGTCCTCAAACTTTTTTCCACATAATTTCGAAGAATTCGGAACCCATCCTTCAGTTCCTCCGCAATGCACGATGATTAGTCGCGATCCTTTGTTTGTAGGCATGTTAGGCGTACACATTCTCGAACCATCAGTCCACCCTTTCGTAACTGTGTCGTGAGTGTCATACCAAGTTTCATCCAAATAGATAATTTGCCGTTGTTCTTGTCTATATTTAGTTATTTGTTACGCAACTCCACTATTGTTCTGCTTTTCAAAACTGCTTTACGTTTGTTTATTATTTTAAATCTAAATCCTAGTTTCTTTATCCAATTCTGAAGAGTTTTGTCACAGCAGCTCACGTTACGGCCGGAAGTATTCAATTTCTTCCTTATGATTTCAATTGTAGGAATCTCATTGCTTTCGTAACAGTCGTATATTGTTTTTTTTTAATGATTTTATTAGATGAACATCTGAAGGTTTTGGTAATCCCGCATCAAATCGCGTCTTGCGTTTATTAGGTTTGTTTTACGTTCATATGGCTTTGTTTACGTACAGTTGAGAAAGGAATTTCGGTCAAATCTGATGTTGCTTGTAATAGTTTTTTCCCCCCAACCCAAACTTGATATGTAGATTCTTATATAAATTGAAACATATTCTGTGTTTCAATATTCAAATGCATCCGAATTTTATTCACTGGTATCTCTTTTTCGCATTGTTCACCAGCGCTATTGGAATCACTACACTTCACCAATATTGAATTTCAACACTCACATCGCGATCAGTTCCTGAACTGACACAACGGCGGTACTCATCGCTACATTCTGTTGGTCGTCGTGACATGACTTCAAATTTAATTTCATGACTCTTCAGTCAATCATACCACTCGGTTAGTAAAAATTATCCAATACGAAACGCCAATTCTTCAGTCCACGTGGACTAATTCGTTGCGGCATAATTCCTTTGTATTGTTTTTTGGCCTTTGACTTCGCCGACACCTTTGAGATTACTATATCAGTTACTTCGACTATACTCAAGTTGTTGTTCCCGTTGTTTCTAACACAGTTACTACGATTCTGGTATTTGACTCTGATGGTTTACCTGACCTTGTTTGTTTACCATCAATGAGAGGTAGCCAGATTTCATTGATGTTCATTGCCGTTTTTTTTCTATTGAAATTATTCCTATATTTTTGCCTTCCTATGTACTCTTGGATAGTAATTTTGAATATATGTGAACCTGAGAGGATTCTGAAAAAATGGAATGGGTACAGCAAAGGGGAATTCGAGCAGGCCATACGACCCCGTAGAGAGAAAGCCGCAGTAACAGCTAGAATGGTCAAGGGAAAAGCTTTCCTTCCAGATGTTAAAAATGTTACAGCGGAGATTCGGAAATTCTTAGAGAAACACGAGGTGAGACCAATAGCTTACAAAATTATCAGACAAAGTCTAAGGTCAGCTAAAAACCCCAGAGCACCTTCAACAACACCTGGGATATACTGGATTCCTTGTAGCTACGGGTCGGTCTACAATGGAACCACGAAAAGAAGTGTAGGTACAGCAAGCGCCAAATGTGATGGCGAGCCCTCCCCCATGCGCACAAACACATTTTTCAATGTAACCCCCACTACAGCTCTTGCAAAACATAGCAATGTAGTGTACAGAGACGTATCATGACTTGTCCACCAATGCTGTTGGCTTTTGGCATTTTCTGAATGATTTGTGTTGTTTCTGAAAAAATGTCATCGCCTTACAAAAAACCACTCATCCATAGTCAGACACGTGAAAGTGTTCAATTATTTTCAAAGTGTATATAATAAATATAATATAATAAAATATCTCTCGCTACAGAGGTAACGGTAAAATAAATTCAAAAACTCCTTGTTTCAACGCAAATATTTATTTTGTATTATTTCAATCAATTTCTTCAAATAACGGAGAAGTGAAATTTTCCACTCCAAGAAAGAAGCGACCAAGAAGACCACCAGTAATTGATATTCCCGAGTAGGAGTATTAAAATTGTAGAGGGATTTTCCACGACATACGACAGAAGGGTGTCGTATTACGGTAAAAAAGTTTCAACACAAAATTAATGACGTTTGGGGAATTGTGGCATCCGAAACATCTCTTTGTAGAATTTTAAAGAAAATAAGAAAAATGTTAATAGAGATAATGAACATTAGAGCATTGGAGATCAAGTATTTACAAAATATCTTTTTTTTTTCGTAGCCAACAGCGACCAATTGTGTTTCTTGATGAATCATACCTTCATAATGGACATCTTCCAAGAGCTGGATGAATGAATAAACCAAAGTTTTATTTAAAAATATTACGAAGTGACCAAGACTCATTATTGTTCATGCAGGAGGTGACATGGGCTTTATACCTAATTTTCGGCTCATATTTAAATCAAGCACAACATCGGGGGATTGTGATTCAGAAATTAATTCTGAAAATTATAGTGAATGGTTACAAGAAAAGTTTATCCCAAATTTACCTGTGAGTTTGATGATCGTGAGCGATAATACTCCAAGCCATAGTATTCAAATTATTCCAAGCCCCAAAACAAATCCCAGGAAAGTTCACATGCTGAACTGGCTGCACGAAAAAAGCATTAAGTTTACCCCTATCATGCTCAAACACATCATATTAGATGCAAATTTGATGAGGTTCTGCTTGAACAGAAACATAACGTGTTGCTACTTTCACCCTACCATCCGGATTTCAATTCCATTGAACTCATTTGGGCTGATGTCAACAACAACTTTCAGGTTGGAAGATGTCAGGAAAGTGGCGAAGCACGAGTTTGATCAAATCACTTCCGAAGAATGGCAAAAGCATTGCCGACATGTGGTAGATATAGGGCGGCATATTGGGAAAATGAAACATTCACAGATATTCATACAGTGGTAAATCCAGTGATTTTAAGTTTAAATGACGATGGCAACACAAACACAAGCATCAGTGAAGATGAAGAGAATTTGTATTCGCATAGTGTTTTTGAATAACGTTAATTTTTGGATAAGTGTATCATTATATAACATTTCAATGAATCTCACTACCACTTATAGTACTAGATGAAATATGAAAAGGTATTCCTGACAAAGTTCTGACCTTTGGGAGCGTAATCTCGCATAAACATCCCCGGTTCTTCAAAATGAGGAATCTTATAATCCCAAGCCCTTATTCCATTCGCTACCCTAATCAAAACTAATTATAGGTACGACACTGGTCAACGAGGGTCTTATAGTAATCCAATAGTAATTTGCTTGGGATAGTCTATACCTGCGCGATCGCTCGCCATCAGCCATGGCGTGGACTGTACCATCTCTCTGAGAAATTGTCGACCCGAACAAATCTACCAATCGGTTGTAGCCAAACATGCTCTCAACAAAAAAGGCACTCACATTGTCTCATTCTATGATACAGTTATTCTAGATGAAACCCAAAATTACTATCCAAGAGTACAGAGTGAGGCAATGGAAATTCAAAAACACATGGATAGTTTCAATAGAAGAAAAGAGGAAATGAACATTAATAAAATCTGGCTACCTGTTCTTAATTGTACCTACACAAACAAGGTCAGCTTTTCAACTAAGTGAAACGAAGCCACGCCCACAAATAATAATAAATGTTGTTTTTATAGAGGTAAAGACCTTTAAGTTGGCAACAGATTTTTAACTGGAGGCCATTTTGTCAGCTGTTTAGTTTGGTTTGACATTTCAACGTGAATAGACTGACGCCTGAACGACGCTTCCAAATTGTGCAAATTCATTATGAAAACCATGGTTCTGTTCGAAATAGGTATGGCGCACTATGTCCATTTTACGGCCAACATAATCGTCCATCAGAGCAATTAGTTCGAATAACTATGAAACGTTTCCGCACCACGTCTACTCTAAATGATAATACGCATCCCCAGTTACGTCGAACAGTGCGTACAGAAGAAGTCATCGCTGCTGTAGAGTGTAGCGTAGAGGAAGACTCGAATTAGTCTATTAGCCATCGTTCACAAGAATTGCGTGCCTACAAACTCCAACTCGTGCAAGAATTTAAGCCATACGATCCCGATTTTCATCAGCGAACTTTGTTAAGCGATGAATCTCACTTTTGTTTTAATGGTTACTAACTGTTTGGTGTGCTTTATTAGCTGAAGGTATATTGGTCTCCACTTATTTAAAAACGATGCTAGTCAGAACATTACAGTCAGCGGTGACCACTATAGAGTCATCATAGTGCAGCTCGTGCCACAATTAATTTATTGAAAGAAACGTTTGATAACTGAATAGTTTCCCGTTTCGGACCCATAAATTGAACTTCAAAATCGTGCGATTCAACGCCGTTAGACTATTTTCTGTGAGAATATGTGAAGTTGCTAGTCTACATCGATGAGGCCGAAACTATTTACTACTTTGCCACGTTATTGCCGATATACAGCTACAAATATTTGAAAGAGTCATCGAAAATTGGACCTGCAGATTAGACTACGTCCAAGCCAGCCGTGATGATCATATGCCAGAAGTCATAGTTAAAATATAACACCGAAAGATTATCTTTCGAATAAATGAAATTTCTTGTCAATTTGAATATTCATCTCTGTTCTATTCCATTTCAGAGTTCTATACCTCTATAAAAATACTCTATATAAAACCAGAGTCAAATATCAGCATCGCAGTTACTGCGTTCATAACAACAGGAACAATAACTTGAGCACCAACTCGAGCACTGCTATAGTTACCATATTGCTTTTGATGATGTCTACCGCAGTAGTAGACGACACGTCAGGCATAAAAACCTGCAGACCACGGTCGAAAAACCCGAAAAATAGCTTTCATACCGTTATAACCGGGCGTGAAAATTTACATTCCTCCATTTGAAATGTTAATTCAGAAACTAAGAATAACATTATCTTATCAATTTTCACCGATAGGACGAACTTATGTCTAATATCTAACGTGCATACCGAATAATTTGCTGAAATTCCAGCTATGAATTCAAATCGTCTATTATTGCTTCTTTCCAAGACTTCAGCGATTTGAGAAATGCATTTCAATTTGGTTAAAATCGCTTCGACACAAACAGATAATTGTTTTCATCTTTACTGTTACTTTCAAGTGATGTTTCAATTATATTGAAAATCAGTACTGGTTTTAATTACAGTTTTTCTATGAAAAATAGTATGCTGACCTCTGAATACACAACTATCAGTGAAAACTTACTGGAATCGAATAGTCGCCATCCATTCGAGTACTTCCCAATCTTTTGGAGCGATCATTCCGAACCGCATTGAATCTAATTTAATACGGCCCGGTCCATCCTTTGATGTTTTGGAAAGATGAAACACGGCCAATAGCGCTTCTTTCGAACAATCTGAAGCTTGCGAGGAACAGGACACCGACCCTACAGAATCTCAATAGAGTTAATTTCAGGGTAAATTCCCCGTCTAAAATTCCTGACAAAGTTCTGACCTTTGGGAGCGTAATCTCGCATAAACATCCCCGGTTCTTTAAAATGAGGAATCTTATAATCCCAAGCCCTTATTCACGGCTCGCTTCAATTTTGTTATCGTCCTTGTTCGCAGTGAATTATACAGCACCCGTGCAACAATATTGTTGTGTTGTCTAGTTTTATTACGTTATTTGAGGTCTTGGGGTTGTTGATTGAATAATTAGAAGGTTATTTAGATGAATGAGGGAGGAGGAGTTTCGTGAAAAGTCACGTTTTTTGGGATCATGCGTTTTTTCGGAGATATTTTTGAGTAAAACTCACTTCATAATGATATTTAAGACGATAATAATGATGATTATAGTATCTGTAGACTAGGGAGGGTGAGTGTAGGCCCAAAGTACTTAGGCCACATGTGACCCATTCTACATCCTCCCGAGGATTTGTCCTCCTAGGTCATTGTCCATCCTGGTCTTTCCAGGAAAATGGACAGGTCACTGGCCAGGGCTCGCTGACCACACACTCTCTTATTGACGATAACTCCGGACACTCGCATAGGACATGCCTGACCCTTTCATCTTCCTGTTCACACATCCTGCATAGAGGTTTGTCCAAAAGTCCCATATAATGGAGCTGTTTTCTTAGTTGTCAGTGGCCAGTCACAAATCTTACTATTAAGCGTAGATTTTTCTTGGTCATCGCCAGATATTTCTTCCCAAGGTCGCCCAGAGTGATCCTGGCAAGATTGCATCCTTTGATTTCATCCGATGTCTTTAGGGATTGAGCATGGGTGTAACGTTTGGCTGGTTCTGCAATTGTCGAAATCATCAGGCCGTAGTTGCCACTGGGTCCTAAAATTCTCAGTACAGCCGCTTCCTTGGCTAAAGAGTCGGCAATGCGATTACCTTTACTTCTGTCGTTCCTTTAAATCCCCATCAGGATAATGTTATTATCTACCGAGGCTTTGACTGAATCTTGGTAGCACTCTAGTACAGGCCCTGAGGTAACACGTTGTCTGTTTTATGCTAATAGGGCTTGTCTGCTATCAGTGCAGATTGTTATGTTTTTGCCAAAATTCATTTCCTGATATTTTTTTTAGTGGCGATTGAAATACCAGCCAGTTCTGTTTGAACCACGCTATTTTTTCCCATTTCCCACGTGATCCTTAGGCTTAGTGATCTGAAGTACACCCCACATCCTGAGCCTTCTTTGGTTTTTGAGCCGTCTTTATATATGCGTATTTCGTTTGTAGCATCTGACTCTGTGTTCTGTTTTATTAGTATTTTGTAGGGTTTAATAAACACAAACCTGGGTTCAATTGCATCACTGATTGCCTGCAGCAGAAGTTGTGCAGTAAGCGCTTCCCGCCATAGGCGCAACCTCAATTGACCCATTCCTACATCGAGGTTTACACCACCCGTGCGCAATTGTGACATGGTCATTAACGCAACCTCCTTAACGTAAAGGTCCAGAGGGGTCAGCCCAGATGATTATACTTATATGAATAATGAAGATAATGATAATGTCAGGAGTATTTACATATGATATAGATTTCTGATTTCTAATGAAAGAAATGGTGCGCCTCATTATGCAACCACTAAGTTATTCGGTTAACCTAACTTTTGGAATAGGAAGATTCCCTTAAAGCTTCTATAGGGTCTTTCATTCAGCCCTTCCTATCTTTAAATTCGAATAAAATAAAGTGGGATATAATACAAATTTTTTATTCGTTCGAAAGGCCTGTGGATTCTATAATGTGCGGAATATAAAATCATTCGAATGGGGTCAAATCGCACGAAATCAGTGGCCAGTTTACATCACTTCCACGTGAGATGACTATGCCGTCATATCGTTCATGCAGAATATCCAATGTGCCACTACGGCAACGTTCTCCAAGAAGGAGATGGAATGTGTAGTCAAGCTGCAACACTTATTACCTACATTATGGACATTTTTCAAGAGACAATCAAATTCAAAGAAGATTTGCCATGGTTGTCGACCTTGAAAAATGAGTTGCAAATTTGGAAACAAATCCCAAAAATAAGCTGCCCTAGCACCCGACGTAAGCTTACAATTTTGCCAATTCTCTACCAAACATCAGGATATTACTGACTACCAGTACAGCAGAGAGACTTTTCTAGCTTTGCGTCGTTTAAAAACATCTACGCAATACAGTGACTGGAGAGATAATTAATGGTTTGGCTTTATGGCACGTATACCCGGATATTTACAATAGAATGAAGGCTGAAGAAGTCGTGGAGATACACATAAGAAACAACAAGAGAAAATTTTCTCTCAAGGTGTCATAAAAAATGTACATATCCAAAATGTATTTATGTTTATATTATAAAAGTATCATTATATATATAACCATATATAACAATATAACTAATCGATGAAAAATATTATAATCTACTTTTTCATTCATTATGCTTGTTCCTCAACAACTTTTCAATCAATGATAATGATGGTTAGGGTTATTCTGATTAAACTTATTTTTTTAATTATTAGTTGTGATACAATATTTAAAACTGAGTAATGGTTTTTTTTATGTTTGTTTCTGAATGCATACTACTAAACATCAATAAAAAAACCTCCATGGACTCAGTGATTTATGGAGGGGTTATAAACCCCATACTCTGAAATGTAAACTGCCTCCCCACGAAATGATTTTTTGGATCCGCCACTGACCTATAGTATTTGCCGTTGACAGTGGTGGTCTGGCCAACGTCGTTCTAAATGAAATATGGACCGATGACGATGCCAGCCCAAAATCCACACCAAACAGTAAATTTTTTTGGGATGTATTGGACGCTCTTACATCTCATGTGGATTGGTATCGTCCCTTCAGTTCTTGGGTCAGTTGAATTTTGAACTGATGCAGGCTCAAGTCACGATGTAAAATTCGCCAAGTTGCGAAAGATCTCCTGCACACTCTCACAGACAGCGGCGTTGTTCTCGGCATATCCTGCGTTTCGTTGATGTATGGGTGTTGATAGGACAGACTGAATAAACTTATTTGACAAATATAGATTCAACAAGATGCTATTATCAATTTTAAATGTTCATAAGTCCCTGTTGGAAAACCCTATACATGAAAATAAAGCAACTTCGATTCAAAAAGGCAATCCTGAAAATGAACCTAGAGAATTGAATTTTTGGAATGAACGACTTTTTGAATATTCATTACTTTCGACCAATATGATCCCAGATCCCAGATTATTGATGAACTCGATTCACTGACGTCTAGTGTAGATTTTCTATTCACCCAGATTATACTTCTGTAAAAAAATTTAAACAAATCTAGAAGCGCCTTGAAAGAAAGATATTATGAATTCATTTCAGATAGCTGCAGATAATAGTCAAAACATCTGCTTCACTTTAATTCAATTAGAATGAGTTCAATGAAGTTTCATACTAGGAAAAAAATTCTGAGCCTAGCAATCTATAACACATGCATCGCTCAATTTGTATAAAAATGGTGTTCCTTCTTTTTCTATAGTTTGCATACAAACAACATAAATATATCTGATTATCATATGAGATTTCGGGTAACAAATGTATTCAAATATTTCTCGTAACACATGATTTTACAGCTTATCAGTTGATGTTCGTGAAGTTTTACGATAGTTTTCTCAAACCGAAGTAATATAATCTTTATTTTCCCAAAAGTCCAATAAAAAGATATCTAAGACAAACCAAAATACATCTAGGGAAATAAAACTTGTGGAAGATTTAACAGAATGGAAACACCAGTGATGTAAACAAAAATGATCAGAATATAGAGAAATTCAGCAAGCATGTTTTTATAGACTCCATATTATTATATACGACTACATTGTCACCTTTGAATCCTTATGAATAATTTAAGTACATCTATGTTTGATAAATTGTCTTCAATGTGTTGGTTCTGTAATATAGGCTTGTCAATACCATTAACTACGAAACAGAAACAAAATTTTTAATAATTTAAGGAGGACAATAGAATAAGAAATATACGATACTTTTGTACTGGCAGCAATACTTGTTTTTTATAATTTTTCAGCATACCACTGAAAATAAAAGTCATCAGCAACCACCATTAAACCGTATATAATTTTTATATACAGAAAACCAAATAACTTTCTCATTTTGAATTTTGAAATGCTAATTACATTTTTCTTTTTCAGTCATCAAATAAGATTGATTTTGAAATCATAATTCAAAAGAAAATTTGAAATGATTTTTGTCAGCATTAATAAGAAATGTTTTGGTTGTGTTTAATAGGCCATAAACGAGTATGGAAGTCGGCAAGCCAACCAGGTTTGTGTTTTTTGTTATATTTAACGAAATATCTGTTCTGAACATTCTCATCCATTCATTCCACTAATATATATTTCCGTACTTTTCATATAATGAAGTAAATACTCAAATTCAGAGAAACAATTTTGGAGGCATTTTTTCAATGTGACTATTCAATTTCTTCTTTTTGAAAAATATTTGTTTATTATCAGAAGAATCATGAAATACAAATCAATTAACAGAATTGAGCTCATTAAACTGCTTTCTTTCCTCCTGTTCATAAGAGGGGACATATGCCTCCTCACTCAAAAGCGATTTTGGAGACACGAGTGAATCGTTAAATTCATTTCACGTGCCACTATAAAGGTGTGTGCAAAATGCTGTGTGATGCCTGTTGTAAGCAGTCCCACTGTGATTTGAAAGTGCATATAGATTGTAACGACAAGGAGCCACATTGTCTGCTGCATAATTCCTCATATCTAATTCTTCTAAAGGAAAGTCAATGGCAACATTCAATTTGCCTCTAAATCTTTCTGGAGGGAATATTTTCAAATGAATTACTAAACCACGTGTAAACTTATGGACTGATAGGGACTTTATGCATTTTATTGTTTCCTTGCACCTCGAATAGGTTGCTTTTTCATCTCCATCCAGGGTTTTCTCTTTTGTGAAGAAATACAAGTATTGTGACAAACTTAATTGGCCAGTTCTTTGTGGTATTGGAAGAGACAAATCCCAGAAAGTGTGTGCACAGTGTGTGCACTTCATGGTAGATTTTGATTGATATACGAAATTGTCTACAATCTTAGACTTGTTCATGTTCAAGTATCTCAGCCCGGACCCTTGTGCGTTTTCGTTGTCGTTCAATTTCTCATTAATCTCCGTTAAGATCGGTTTAGGTTTCTCAGTAATTCCATTGAGGTCCTTATGTAAACTTCTTGAAAGATATCGAAGGAATACCTGGGCGTCTTGATGAGCAGATCCCATGAATCGAAGGGCAATCTTTGAATCTGACTTTCAAAATAGGCAGTGTTTATTACTCTATCAGATGAAACTTCTAACCACAATTCCTTGATAACTTCTGCGAACGCTTTAATTAACGCACTATTCCTACTAGAAATACTAGTATAGATATCTTCGATGTATGTATCCTTTTTTAAATATTCTAGCAACCATCTCGTGTTTGATAAACATTGAATTATACTGTTCATCAAACAGGTGTTTCCAATATTTTTAAGCCCATTAAACTGAAGATTTTTGACTGAAGAATGTATCTCTGATCCAATGTTGTAACTGCTGTTACTACGTTCGCCACTACTGTCTTCTTGTGAGTAATCACAAATATTGAGTACATAACAGTAAAACAAATCGCTGGTTACTAATAATTCTTTATGACCTGATCATTCATAA
>WOGO01004339.1:0-13358 GCA_015342085.1 Leptinotarsa defecta | reverse complement strand
AATAATTACGAAAAAAAAAAGAAATTTCAAGATGAAAATCCGACAATTTTAATTCATTGTTCGGGGCTGATGAAAAAAATTCAACTGCGACATTCATATGATGTCAGATGATAATTTTCACAATTTTTTGTGCCAATGAATGAAGATAAAATCAAAAAAGATGTCAAAAGTAACATTAGTGCCATCTGTTAATATTTTTATATTAGAATACTATTATAGTTAGAAAGATATTACTACTATGAACTGTTCTTTGATAGTATTAACGAATTGTACACATATCAAACTTCAAAATTTTTATTATTTGCGTTGCAGAAATGCACTTAATCTACACATTTTTGAACTACGCAAAGATCTTTGCTCAAAAATGTGGAAGGGGATATTTGTCACTTTTCACTTCGTGAATGAAAATTGGGACACAAAATGTGTGACAGAAAAAGGCAATTGATTTCGAAATAACTCTTTACAAAGACCATGCAGAGAAGTTACTTTCAGATACAAACTAGAAAAAAAAGTCCTCCCGAAACAACTACTTTCATATGAACATTAAATTACACGAAAAAAAAGTACTTTCGAAACAATTACTTCCAAGTCTGCCTCAAAGGCGGAATTCAAAGTTTTGAAATGAGACATTTATCTTATTGAATCATCAGAACCTGAATAACAATACCATATGAAGCACGTATGTCACTACTCATGTCACGATGACAGAACTTTATGACATTCTTACGCTTATTTGACTCAATCCCAGCCACAGGAGTATTATTTGAATTGAAAGAGGTATATTTTTGAAAGGGGTTAGTTATTGAAAAAGAAGGGTTATAACTTCCTACTTTCCCATCTTTATGCAAAAAATCTAGGAAACTTCCAAAGAAAGAAAGAAATCGAATAACTTCAAAATAATTTATGAAAAATGATAAATAAAACTGCCTAAGTTTTCTCACTACTTTTATTCGTAACTAATGTTAGGAATTGAAGTGGTTAAAAAACAGAAAGATTCATTTATCATTTTCCATTATGATCTCCTACCATATATTAACGGCAACATCCATTATTTTATTCAAAGTAATATTTCAACAAAGATGTGACGATCATGCACAAAGGTTACTTTCAAATAGGAACTGAATGAAAATAAATAATGAGGTCAATATGAAATTTTATTGAATGTTACAAACTATTGAACAGAACATCGAGATTATGATACGGACAATAAATGAAACTATCAATCTATCTATCATCACATCGATATTATTGATAGCTGTTTTCAGTCCACATTTTTCAATTGATTCTCAATGTATGATTCTTGAAAATGAAGTGAACATTTGTTTTCAATTAGACTATCGAGAACATTTTGAATAATCCAAAGAATGTTAGAGCTTTTCTTAAAGAATATACAGTTAGCAACTATAGATTTTCAGTTGGTATGCGTCATATTATTAAGGAAAAAACTGTATTTATGATTTGTAGTTCATTGAATATCGTTGTCGAAATAGAATTGTAGATGAATTCCAATACTAATTACTTGTTATTTAATCTACGAAGGCCGCTCATTCATATTTTGAATACCTGAGTAAAAATATTGAATAGATTTTATCAGATGCTACTTGACAAATTGTATTATTTGAAAGTAATAATAATAATAATAACTTCATTCACAACGTATACAGATTAGAGTACAATCAAAACAAAATATGTGCACAAAGTGGTTTGGCGATAAGAGCAGAGCTCTTGTTTCGCAAGAAGTTATAAAGAAAATGTAAGTACATAAATATTTGTATAAAAATATGTATGGCCTTCATGGGGTAGAAACTACAAAACATTTTATCAAATTTTGTGAATTTGGTGTTATAGTTAGGCAAATTATATTTCAGCTTGAGGTGAAATACTAGACAATCAAAAAGTAACAAAAATAGATAAAACCTTAGACAAATATTACACGTTCTATAAGCATAAAATAATAATGTATAAACAGATAAAATCTTAGGCAATATGGATAAAGTTATGCTACTTACTCTATGCTCTACTAGGGAACTATATACCTGATTAAGTTCTTTGTGAGGTAAGTAATTTTTCAAGGAACGGAAGTTGTGAAGCATTGTTTGTAGTTTTCTTATTGTATATTTTATATGAGAATCCCACCTTAAGTTTCTGTCTATGTAGATGCCCAAGTATTTGATTTCTCTCAGGGAATCTACTTTTATTGTTTTTCCTTGTTAGCCGACATCAAGAGATTCAAATGGATAATCATTGGATATATTGCAGCTAAAAGGAAGAAACTTTGTTTTTCCAGATTGACTGTCAGGAGCCTTTGGTCAAACCATTTTATAAATTGAAAAGCAGAGGACCCAGTACCGTACCTTGTGGGACTTCACATTCTATTTGTTTTTGATTGTTGATTGCATCTACAATTCACACAACTTGCATTCTATCTCCAAGATAGCTTCCTAAAAGCGTTTGGCAGTTTCCCCTGATACCATTATTTTCTAAAGTTTGTAGGAGTAGTTGATGATCGACAGTATCGAAAGCCTTCGTTAGGTCTATAAATAGACATAAAGAAGGTTTTCCTTTCTCCAAAGATTTATGTATCAATTCTGTCAGTTCAAGAATCGCGTCTTCGGTTGAGGTTTTTTCTTTGAATCCAAATTGTCTATCTGAAATCAATTCGTATTTGGTTATAAATGAGTTTATTCTTTTATTTAGCAATTTTTCGAAAATTTTTGACAGATGGGTGATAAGCGAGATTGGTCTATAGTTTGTGATGTCAGTTTTATCTCCTTTTCTATGGATAGGAGTCACTACTGCAGTTTTGAATGAGTTGGGTCACACACCAAGTAATATACATTTATTAATAATAAAAACTAAATGATCTAGTATATAATGTGATATTGATTTTAGCAGTTCTGCTGTAATTTCGTGTTTTTCTACCACCTTTTTGTTTTTAAGATCGCAGATTAAAGCGTTTAGGTTTAAGACAGGTATGCTCAAGACAAATGGTAAAATGTTCGGATTAGAAACGAGGTTATTATTTTTGACTATTTTATTCGCCAATTTCTTTCCAATATCTACTTATCATTATCATCGAGATGTCACCAAACCTTCATTTCCATATTTTTTAAAAGCGCTTTTGAAAGTCAGTAGAATAATAATTCATCTGAGATTATTGAAATTTTCAGGATTGTTTTTCTTGGAAAGAGGAATGACTCCAGCAGATTTCTAAGAATAAGGAAAGTATCTTCTGGATGAACACCCATCAATACTAGAATAATTATAATCAACACATCAATTATTATAATGATAATATTATCAGTGCCATATACTTTATAAGTAGAACCTCTAGCGTAAAATGTATGTAAACAAATAACTTTCCCTCACCAGAACACAAATACTGTCTTTTGACATGCCTTTCGCTAACCAAGTTGGTATCATCAGCAGATGATTAAGACTTAATCATCTCCTGATGATGCTAACTTGGTTAGGGACGTCGAGAGACACTATTTTTGTTCTATTGAGGAAAAAGTGTTATCAATAAGGCAATCTGCTTTCTTTTTTATATTATCTGAAATTTGATTTTCACAAGTAGGTAGTGATAAATGAAAAAATTGACTTGATGTATTTTCATCATCAAGTTACGATAAAATGAAAACTAATCTTGTGAGAAGTATGTTTCTAGAATATATATTTAGGAAAACATTTAAAACCGTACATTCATTGTTTACACCCTCGACAAAAGTTTCGTCATCACCGAGACCGAAAAACCATGTATCTATTGACTCTGCTCCATCCTCCGGAAATGCTCCTTTCGGCACGTGCTAGTCCAAAAACACGGAAACGCTGAGCGTGAAGGGCCGCAAATTTATTCAATTCTTTTTGAGAGTCTCTCGAGTGCGCCTCGGCTAAACAAGCGATGGGAACGTGTCTCAAATTACTAACAGACAGCAAACATTTAGCGAACGCTCGTTCTCTTATCCACTTCCTGTTGGAAACGACCGGAATCGCATCAACGGGTATGGGGGATATGGCGGATTAATGTAGTGGAATATTTATAATTGATCTGAATGCTTCAAACCATATGAAAACACGAAGAACTTCGCTAATTTTTGATGCGCCTTCGCCACTTTTCAGAAATTGAAAAATAAATAAGTGCCATTACAATAATGCTTGAAAGGCACAGTAAACAATTATTTATTGATAGATGGAACAGTAATTTTTACCAACATTGACGATACATAAAATACAACACACGCTCAACACGAATACATAATGAAACACAAAACTTTAATTCAAAAACCAAAACATAAACCGCAACAAAAACCACATAAAACACAAAACAAAAAACACACATATGATACATTACACAACGCAACGTAAAACACAATACAAAAGAACAAAAAGTACATGACATACATTACTCAACACTAAACACGATAAACGACACAACACACAATCAAAAACAGAAAACACACAGTACACAAAACACCAATATGCAATACACACGAAACATAATACAAAATGTTAAATTCACAAAAAATACACAACACATCAGAAACATTCTGTAATGCAAAAGATGAATTTGTAAACAAACCGAATTATTATAAGGAAGTGACTAGTTAACTATTTAAGCATATTCATCAAGAGTAACTGGAATGACTTCCAAATACATTTTATTTTAGAAATTACGATATTTATCGGTTGCAGATACTTGAAACAAGTATAAAACTGTTCATTACTTCATTACTCAATACATCGCGATAAGCGATGTATTGTAACAGGCCTTCCGTCGGCCATCTTGTTGAAGCTACATCTGACAAATTAGTTGTCCTACAATTTATTGTATGATTTTCACTATAAAGGGTTTTACAAAAACACTATCAAATAGGTTTAGTTACAACCAATTTCGATATACAAAAGAAGGCAAAATGGCGAAGGAAAGCTTACAAGCAGGGCCGTAGCGAAAAGAAATACCAGGTGGGGGAAAGAATCTAAATTTTCCTAAACCCACCAGCAAAATTTCCCAACTTTCGAAAAATTTAAAGCCGAGGGATTATAGTTACTACTATTATATATTAATTTTCTTACTTAGCTGTCCAAAGATTGGCTGAATGCTCATGCCCGTTAAGATAAGCACAAACAAAAATAAATTTTGGTAATTATAAAAATAATAATGAGAATTTTTCTTCTTTGGGCCGAGGTCCTTGGTCTTCCACCATATCCATCATGTATAGAAATATTCAATATAAACGAAAGGAAACAGCACTTAAATAATATTGTGCCTATTGTTTTCTACTATTATTTTTTCTATCTTCACGGCCCGAAATTTCCTAACTTTTCCAAGTCAAAAAACAGCGAAAAGTGGGAAAGTTTTCAAACAACAAAGTATGGGATCTCCAAGTTATGCATGTTGAGAAATCCCAATCTTCTCCCGGTTCTTTTCCTTTTCTTATTACCTCTCCCTTTATTTTCTCTCATTTTCATTTTTCAATTTTCATTCATTTTTTTACTATAATTTTTTTCTTCGCGGCTCAAAATTTCCCAACTTTTTCCCAAGTCGAAAGAGCAGGGGGGGGAAGGTTCCCCCCCTATACCCCCCATGGCGACGACCCTGCTTACAAGATTCAAATACTGAAATTATATACCTCTCGGGTTCAGAGGGTACACTTGCTTACAACAGATGTAAAATAATCACCAAAATCAACATCTGAGTGAAGAAAAACGTTTCAATGCCAAGAAAGTATACCCAATGTCAAAAGGACTACTAGAAAAATAGAGTAGTTGTTTCAACCCGTCAGATGGCATGCCTAGGAGTTCACGTTTCATAGTGTCGAGTAACAACGAACGCACCGAGTGTAGAGTGATGAACAGCACACACTAAGAGACCTGCTCACGGAATTTGAAAGGAAAATATCCTTCAGTTGATTGAAAGTTGAAGGTCGACATCCGATTGTTTAGGTTTGTTCTGGTTCAAACATCTGAAACTGTTTGAAACAGCACAAGACATGATCCGTACAAGCAAAAAATCTCAAACCGTCCGAAATAGTCTCGGACACTTGTTTAAACCAGAACGCTTTTGAGGAGACTGCTGTGCTACTTGTCGTATATATGAAGAGATGAAGACGAGAAACTACTATTGATCATGCCCATTTGGTTATGTAGCATATCCTTATAGTCAGTTCAAATGTTATCTAACCTCAATCATCAACTATTCATCTCAAATAAATAAAAAACATCCTAGCAAATAGCCCAAACAAATTTCCACATGAATGCGCATGAGCAATGGGAACAGTTCTCAACAGTTTAGCTGCTCAGCCTCGAGAGCAAGAACGATTCGGGACGCTCTACATCAACTGCGCATGATCCTGACGTCCTAGAACCTGAATTTCGTTGAACCAGAACAAACCTTTTATTTTCTGATGACAGATGAAAATACTCAAGTTCACCACCAACGCAAATAGACGATCCAAGGCTTGAAAATACATAAATACAACGGTGAAAATATATACAGATATATCAAATGCATGATAACTAAAGTGACTATACTCTGGTAAATTTTCGTTTTGAGGCCCCCTGGCGATTTTGAAAAAATTTTTTGAGGGTACTTACGTATTTTGATGCGTAGATTACGAATGCGAAAGAAAAAAGTGGCGGTCTCCTTTATTTACAAAGTTACGGCACTTCAAAGTTCAGAAAAGGGCAACTTTTCAGTCGTCGTTTTCACAAGATAAACTATTTAAAACACAAGCATTTATTCACTAGGTCACCTTTACACCTTATTCTTTCTTAATTGACACTTTTCAATTCAACAATTAACATTTTTCTTATAAAAAACTTAATTTAAAAACGAATGACATTCTTCTATTTCTAGGTTAGTTACTAGTGACATTTCAAAAAAAAATCGTTTGGTATTTGCCGCCGCCTACTATTTCAAATTCGTAGATTTGGATTTTCAGTTTGACGTGAGTGATTAGAAAACAACAAAATGAATTTGAGCGAAATTAATTCTTTAGTGAAAGTAAGACAAAATTTAATTCCTTAGTTTGTTTGAAGGTGATTGACAATGTTTCATGATGAATTTCACTAGTTCGGACTTCCATTGTCTACTATAAAATGATTTGAAATCCCTGAAACAACTAAAAAAGAAGAATTAAAAATGATTAGCTGAAAATAACAATTATATTAAGCAAAATAAGCCTGAAATGAAATAATAGTGAAATAAACTACAAGTAAAAATAGAACAATTGAATAAATTAAAATAATGGAATGAAAAAAGAAAATGAAAATGAAAAGTGTAGAGATTCCAAGTCACGTTAGTTCACGACGTTTCGATGACTGTCATCACCCGAAGACGATTGTAGATACTAACAATCGAAACGTCGTGAACTAACTTGACTTGGAATCTTTCCACTTTTTATTTTTATTTTCTTTTCTCATTCCTTCATTTTTATTTATTCAATTGTTCTATTTTTACTTGTAGTTTATTTCATTTCAGGTTTATTTTGCTTAATATAATTGTTATTTTCAGCTATTCATTTTTAGATCTTCTTTTTTAGTTGTTTCAGAAATTTCAAATCATTTTATAGTAGACAATGTAAGTCCGAACTAGTGAAATTCATATTTTCAATTGATATTCTAATTGTGAGTCTGATTCACTATTATTGATACTTTTATTATCCAAGAAATACATTTTTTGTAGATTTTCATTTGCCTCCTGCGATATATAAAATTTCACCTTATACCGCATATATTGTCATGCAGGGATTCATCCTTACTATATTTCACACAGCGGAATATGTGGCCCCAAGACACAACCACACGCAGTAGAGATGAAATTACAAACTTTCGTCTCTCGAAGCTTCAAAAATTCATTCAACTTTCCGTTTGAACATTGTTTCTCATAAGTTATGTCGAATTTAATCCTATATTTTACGTTCCAAAGACAACTACCTTAAAGGTAATACCGAAAGTTATAAATGAATTCACAATTTACAATTGATAAGACGTGACAAAATTCATAATATGCATTGATATGAAATGTGTAAAGTGATCATACAATTTATAGATTATCTTGTTCTCTTTAGAGCATGTCAATAAAATATTGTTTTCAAAAATGTTTTTTCACTATCAATTTATTCGAAACACCCTTCATTGTGAGATTTCAACTACACAGATGTGGATGAGTTAATATACGAAATCGATACATATTGAACTAGCTTGGTTTGGAATCTCTTCCTTATTTTTTCTATTATTTTTATTTTCATAATTTTCTATTATTTGTACTTTGTTATCAATATCAATATTTCATTCATTTTCGTTTTCAATAGCCCATATATTATAAATATTCATTTCATATCACAATAATTGGTTTCCTACACAAATTATCCCTTTCACATTTCTTATTCAATGTTAATTTTTTTCTCTTTGTTTTATATTACTGAAGGAACGAGGAACGATGCCAATACTAGGTTCTTCAATTACTTGACACAATTATAAATTAACGGCATGTTTTTCTATGGTATCAACAAACTGGATGTGTTCTCCAAAAATAGTCAAGAATAGTCAAGGCAGCATTCTAGAGAGTTTCATTCTTTTCCTTCGTTGATTAGCATTTTGTTCATGCACTGTTGGTTAAAATCATTCATATAATCAGTCATCACTGATTCCAGTATGCCACAATGCCTGAAATTACTTTTCGACAACGTCTAGTCAGCTCAATATCAACAAGGCGTCCGGTCCTGATGAAGTGCGCATCATCGTACGTGAAAAGTGTGCCAATGAACTCTCATCAGTATTTTGCAGACTTTTCAACCTATCTTAGATATTTTCCTTCTTTTCCTCTTTGTTGGAAGATTGCTCGTGTTTAGCCTACTCTCAAAAGGGCAATAAAAATCTTCCAAATAACTATAGATCATTCGCTTTGCTATTAGTGATATCAAAAATCATGGAGAAAGTCGTAAACCACCATATCCCCAAATATTTGGAAGGCTTTAACATTTTGAGCGATCATCAATGTGGCTTTCGGAAACAAAGATCAACAAGCGACTTTCTATTCCCATATTTGGAATAACGCAATCGAAAAACATTTCTATGGCCTTTGACCGTGTGTGGTATGAGGGTTTGCTGCCCAAACTTCGATGCTATGGCTTTTCAGTTTCCCGAAAAAACGTTTGCTACAAGTGGCCATCGATGGATATCCCTTGAATACTTTTACCATAAACGTTGGTGTTCCTCAAAGATCCATATTGTCTCCAACCTTCTTATTATTGAACATCAATGACTTATTGGAAGGAACCAATAGTCCAATATATTGCTTTGCTGACGACAGCACACTTGTCTCATCATTTCACTTAGATTCCAGGACGTCGGCGGCGGTTGCACATATTCACCGGCAGCAGGAGCTTACATATCCTAACAAGAATCTAGTGGTAATTTCGAATTAGTGTGAGAGCAGCCAGGCTCAATTCATACCACGAAACTCAGACATCGGTTTTCTCCAAAAAGATAAATGTCTCCGAACTGGAATTTCGCTTTCTGCTCGATAAGTTTGTTGGGGGTTTAAATGGACACCAATATGGAATTGCAAAGGCTGCTTTTCAAAAGTTTCAAAAGTACCTTACCAGAAAACTGTACACTTGTCAGCAACTTTTGATGCTTCACAAAGCTCAGATTAGACCTTTGGAGTCATCTGCCTAATGGAAGACACGAACATCTTGCAACCTTGATAGTCTGAAACATCGAAGAAAAGTTGGAGATTTGTCTCTTATAGATACTTCCACGCGTTTCCCTCACTTATGCAAGCAGTAAAGTTTCTGAATCATATTTCAATTGGAAAATCAACATTTGTTCGATTTTCAGGGCTATTCATTCGTTTCAAGTGTGTGTTTTTCCATTATTATTATGGTGGCTGCAACACAAGAGCACTTTTGTACTGTTCAAATAGTGGTTCAATTACTTTAGAGCCATTGTAAAATATTTGAATTTTGATGATTTTGAAGCCCAACCCAATCCATTCATTTAGTTCGATATTTATTAATTAGTTGAAACTTTATATTTATCGACACTATAAAATTATAATAAAATGTGTTACTGGCCTTTTCAGGTTATACTCACATTCTACAATCTGAAAACTGAGAAAATCCCAAAGAAGTTTGGGTTTATATGCAAAAGTTTTATGTAATGAAGATCGAAAAAAAGAAGTGAACTTACAAGTCCACCTCGAGCAGATTACACTTGTTTTTAAAAAAAACAGTGTAACCGATAACAGGTGAAATCGCGAATTGAATTTCCTAATGATATTCACCGTGGGCCATGTATTGTCGATAGACACAGTATTCTGAGAAGCAGCTCCGAGCTTCAATAACTTAGGAAACAATTTGGAGTAAAGTCTTGAGGATAGTTTAACATCCTTTCGCTGGTTTGACTTTGGCGGCTGTAAAAATGCTTGTGAAAGTGAAAGATGAAAGTGATGTAGAAATAGTGCAACTATAGAAAAGTATGAACCTTTTCTAAATTGAGTCCTCCGTATGAAAAACCATGATTTTTCAAGAAGCGTTTTTACCTAGCTTGCAGATGGACTGAGCCTGCAATACCGAAAGAAGAAAAAAATACGCAAACAATACATACCACCATTCTGAAATTGACATCCGCATGGCTGGTTTTATGGATAATGTATAAGATTACAAAAGTACGACAACTAATGATATGAGCTTGACTCAAAACAAAAATGAAGTTTGACCTAATCGACGGCTAATGGATTTGTATGGTACAGTTCTTTCAGAGATTACTGGGTTTGATGAGATTTCCTATACCTACAAAACGACGATCGTGCATCAATTGGTCTTGTGGAAGCACAAGTAAAAGATATGATATGATGTACTGACTTCATGGTAATCGTGCGGAATCATTACATAGTATAAAACAAAGTCACTTCTCGCCACTTCGCAATGGTTTTGAAGCGGGTTTTTAATAGATAAAGTAATTGAAGGGGATGGTTTATATGCATATTATAGTAGAGATCATTTTTGAGGTTTTTAATGTCATGTCGTGAATAAACACATTTTTTGCGCTTACATTGCAAATGCTGGCTGAACTCTACGAGATCAAAAAAGATCAAAAAATATACTACGTACATCTTTTAAAGGTCTACAAGTAAGTCCGCGATGATCTATCTTTAAGGGATAACACATAGTAACTATTTTTATCCTCGAGAAATAAGGCGAAGCACGTTTAACCAATACTGTAATAATCCTTATCCAATTAAGCATCCTAGTACCTCTAATACATTGTGCATTTAATATAGATCAATATGGCCCTTCACAGCATATATTTCAAATGAATATTTTCGAAGAAATCACACGATGGGGCCATACCGGTCGAGGGGCGAAGCTACAAATAGCGCATCGAAGGCCGCGCTTCTCCCTATAGCAATTTTTGATTAGCAGCGTTCGCACGTGTCTATGGTACATTTAGTATTAGCATTGCACCCGTGCGGAGCCGAGCCAGATCGCTAGTATATCAAAAATAAGAGACTCTTGGTACTCAGTAGTTGATGGTTGGTCCAGCATAACGTCGCAGTGAGTTTAAAAATTGAGTTAGAGATGCGTTGAACGAGAAAAGAGTGGCTCAAATAAATTTCATCCATTTTCAAAACAATTCCTACATATATCAAGCGACTGAATAACAAGCTATTGAGGAAGAAAGAAATGAAACAGTTCTCAAACAGTGAAGTTCGAGGTGTACTGAGTTGGACCTTGAAACTGTTCGTTGCGTATTTCTGATATGTACCGGTCTTGGTGAAATCAAATGTGTCAAGTCAGTTGAACACCTCCCGTGAAAGTATCTATAGTATTTAATGTATTTAAACGGGAGAGTCAAAAATACTAGAAAATCCCTGAAAGATGTTTCTTCACGAAAGTTGTGTAACTTTCGAAATCCAGCGTAGATGTTGAAATGTGGATCATGTTTTTCTCAACAAACCAATAATTGATTTTCTGAAATTCTGAAAATACTCCCAATTTACTGAATAACAAGTTTTTTGTTGGTATGCATCCTGCTGAATGTCTGTTATCTCTCACAATGACACTCGGTTATTTGAAAACTCAAAAAATAATGACAATAAGTTGAAACTCCTTTCGCAATTGTTTAATAAGCACACTGAAAATTTCAATCATCTCTTAGAGCACTACACACTTTTTCTTCCTTCATTGATCTACAGAAAAGTCCTTGTTGACATATCTCTATCAATGTTTGACAAAGTGGTCACATTCAATTGGAACTGAAAAGCTATTAGGACACATATGACAATTATCCCATTCAAGATTAATGCATTAGTTGATTTGAGCAATATATCTGTTGAAAAATCTGTTATATTTAATCAGTAGTTGTCCCTCTACGAACAATAACCCTCAAAATTTGAAACTTTTACGAGTTAATGTCTTACCTGTTAACATTCGATTTACAGTACGGCTTGGATGAAAGTGAAAACCAGTTCGGACTTAGGGCTTGAACTACTATTTCACATAGCGGTTGATTGAATAAGTAGAGTGAACATTCTACTTGACATTCTAACACGATGGACATCGAACTATATCTGACAGACCTGTAGGCATATTACTTCACAGTAGATAGTTTCGCAGAAACTTCTCGTTTTCAAACTGCAGGGTCACGCTAAAATCAATCGAGTGGATTACTTACAGACCTTGTCATTTCAGGACAGATCCAATTCGACTGACTGCAATCGTGGTTCCACTGCATTTGTATGAAACTTTCATCTGAGGAAAACATTCGTTAGCTAGTATCAGTTCCATCTCGTGGAAAAAACCCCAAATCGGGGAATAAACATTTCATATACCAACACTTTACCAATAATGAAAGATGACTCTATCAAGGAGAGATAAATGTGTATTGATGAAAGGAAGTGAATTGAAATTTCGAAACATTCACCTCTTTCAACATTGCTAAACTGCAGGATCTAGTAAACATCACCCGAAATATAATCACTTTTCAATGATAATGTGTTGGATATTCAATTACATCCGACAAAATTCATTGAAAATTACTCCACAGAATATACTCTTGCAGATGGTTACCTTTCATCCAGCAGCAGGACCATGCTGAAATCAATCAGTAGACCACCTACAGACCGGTTTCGGGGTATTAGCCCAAAGAAAGATTCTGCAAGACTATTTCTATGAGAAATCTCGCGTAACAGTGTCAATCATGGTATTAGCCAGAAAAGTAGTTTTTATACCAAGGAAAAATTAATATTTCTTGATTTATTTATTGAAGTATGTAAGTCTCCACGATAGAATCATCAGAATTGTTAAATCTGTTCTGTTCTGTTTTTTCCGTTAACCAGCTGTCGCACCCCT
>WOGO01004338.1:0-13359 GCA_015342085.1 Leptinotarsa defecta | reverse complement strand
TACCAACTAGACGGAGCTCCTGCACATTGCACAAGAGAAGTGAGCGCAGAACTGGATAGACTATTTGACGATCGGTGGATGAGGCGCTTGGGACCATAGAATTGGCCAGCGAGATCACCCGATCTCAATCCATTAGATTTTTATTTGTGGGGAATGTTGTTTGAATGAAAAGTTCGAAAAACACTCGTGTATTCAAGAGATGAATTGTTTAAAAGGATTATCCAAACATTTGAAGATTTGGATCGTAATCAAATTAGATCTCCCACGACAAAAGTAGTCGAAACCTGCATTTTGAAGTGCTTGAAAGTGAACGGCCAGCGATTCGAACATATTTCGAAACATTTTACATGCTTGTTTTACTTTTTCATGACTAAGTATTTATATCAATATTTTCACTTTCAAGTTTTTTTGTTTTTTCTTTTTTTTTTAATTTACCAAACATATTGAAATTGTTCTGAACTCCTATAAATTTCTTGAGGTTCATTAGCGGTAGATTTGAATACCATTCGTTGAACTTTTTACTGTTCTGCTGATAATTTTATCACACTGTCCAGAAGATTAAAAACTAATTCATAAGAACTTCGTATGAATAGTTTCACTAGTAGAATTTTTTAGAGATGAATAATCATTTCTTACCAGTGTCGGCTCCAAGAGTTTCCCTCAATAGTAAAATAGAAAATAGAAACCAGAACAACATATTTGAATTCTTTCAGCTGAAGTGGTAATGAACACACACCCATGTTCAGCCATGTCTATTTATACTGATGATATAGAACTTGTTACGCTAGAGAAAATTGATTATTCATGCAATTACCAAAAATGAGTTCGTTTCAGATAATTTTCAATTTTAGAACTTCTAATTGGACGAGCTTGAAGATAAAAATGAAATTTATTGTTGTTGAGGAATTTTTGTTAATTTAGGTATTTATCATATTTTTATCGAAGTCCGAAAAGTAACTGATGACATTGAAACAAAATTTGCAACTTGAAGGTTAATGGTAGATACGAGGGCGGGGAAATAGACTTCCAAGCGGATGGGAATGAAATAGTTATTTGAATTTTGTTTTCCATTCTTCTTTCCGGATGCAATCATAACTTTCTGTTCATGTGACAGCAACGTATCCCAGCAAAAATTATCTATGAACAGCATGAAACAATGGAAATAACAATACCAAAGACGTCAGATGGTGGCTGGTTGGTTAGTACGAGTGGTTCGTTCTACTCATACAATCAATCGATATCTGAACGTTGGTTTGATTCCAAGTAATTTTGATTTTCACTACCTGAAACCCCTGATTCTCATTTTGCACTGGGTTTGGGTTCTGAGAGTTGTCGTTCATAGGACGGCGACAAATGGGTAACACACAAATATATTTGTGTGCTAAATATATAATTCTAGGGTAACAACCAGCTAACATTCATTTCATAAAACGCACAATGTATTGTCAAACATATCCTACATGCAGCAAAGCAAATTTGCACAGCAAAGGACTTAAATCACTATCTTCGCGATTGCATCTCAGATGTTAGAACTATGGAAACTGTACCGTTATTGTTCATTTATTCACCACAACGGACAAGCCAAGTGGAACCAATTGTCAAGTTCCATAAATGTACATATATATTTGGCAGGTCGTTTAAAACTTATCAAAGGCGGGTTAAACAATTCCAGGCTAGAGTGATGATGATTTGCTGACCTCGAAATTCTACAAACTGTTCAATTCAGACCATTATTGGTTCTACAATGGGAAATTTTGAAAAATTCACTATTTCTGTTCTTTCCCTAGGAAGAAAACAAAACTTGACTATTTTTGGACAACCAATGTAATTATCATTATAATGTCTTATTGCGTGTTCCTTTATATTCGCTAAAGAATGAGAAATTAGCTTGTCTGAGTTATAATTCACTATAATGTCTTGATCCATGATTGGATAATACACAAATTTTGTGGTGTGATTGAGATTATCATCATTTTCTGGGAATCACAAAGATTGACATATCATATCTATTTCGCCTTCCTTCTTGTTCTGATAGACCAATCACTTTCTGCCTCCAAACTTTCTTATGATTCCAATTATATTTTTATACTTGGATTCTATATTGCTGGTACACAGCAATGTGATATCAGATTGTTCGTGTCATCTTCGGTTTCATCAGGTTGGAGCCTGAGTCCCTTACCCTTGTAGATGAGTTTTTGTCAGAGAGGCAAATGGGGTCATGACTAGGTAGATGTTGGCGGTATAAAAAATTGTTCATTCGTTAACGGGGGACATGAGGGATTCATTCGAAAGAGTGTCGGGGCCTTTTATATCGGAAAGGGTCGTATACAGCATAGTCTATAGCTTCTGTAACTAACAGATATCAGACGCATTTGGAGCATCTGTGGTCTGTACATTTCCGACGCATAGATTCATGAAAATGCCAGTGTTTCATTCTTCTTCATGGACAACATAAAATTACTGGTATGTCCCGTCTGTTCTCAGTTGTTCTCTTCTTGATCTCATTTTTTGCTCTCTATCACAGTTTTTGAAGTTTCCCTCAGAGATATATTCCACTTGCATTTTCTGTTTCTCTTCCATGGTTTTCATATGCTTGCGTAGTTACTTGTTATTCATCAGTAGCATCCGATGAGAATGATAAACGTTATCAGTATCGCCTAACCAATCTCAAGGACTCAGAGTTTTCTGTTTTTCTACATGAAAGGTCAAAATGCTACTGATCTCGCAGATTTCAAATTTTGGCATGTAGGCTTGTTTTAGAACTTGCTCTAATGACTCCACTTGGCTTGTAATCTGTCTCAGCACTTTTATCAGCTCATGGGAATAACTTTTTATGCTATGGTCTATAGTAATTTCCAGTCTTTTTCATTTTCCTAATTTTTTTTTCATATCTAAAAGTGAGATTGTTCTTGATCTAGAAGGAGTTCTAACTGGAACGTTTTATTTGCTCAAATGTATTTTTCTAATCATAAGTGTCCCTTCTCCAATGTTATTCACCAAACTTTCATCCATTTGATTTCCACCAGATGGGTCGATTATGATATCCGGCATGGCATAAATATCAATATTTTTTTTGTTTTCACTTGTATTTATCTACATGTCATTCACATGACTAGGGCATAAAGTAGGTCAGTCATAGTAGTGCTTCCGTACTGCGACAAGGTCTATTTCGCTACCAAAAGAGACCAAGATATCCGGCAGGTATCGTTTGTGGCACGGTCACGAGCGAACTATTCATCCTCTAGCCACGATAGGCTCACACCGTGGGATTTTCGGTTTATTTTATCGGGGTTTACTACTCTAGGTGTGGTACCTCCCAGTCTGGCTTTTCTCCCTCAACCCGTCCGGTAAGGGAGGCCCTACCAGTAGCTAGGCTACCATCGGCATGGCTCTTAGGATCATAAAAGCATGAAAGCCCGTGCCCACGGCAAGGCGGAGATAAAGCCGATGTGTGATTGCAGATCATCTGCAAACATGAGAAATGAACAATGGGCAAGAACAGTGGTCACATCATTGCTGAATAAATTAAATGAGAGAGGGTTCATTTGATATTCCTGAAGCCTGTCCCAAGGTACTCCAATCTGCCTGAATATAGAGTTACCATATTCAACTTACTGTACTCTTTCACAACGAATGTTTTCTATCCAATGTGGAATATTATCTCTCGTCCAATGCTTCGAGCAATCTCTCAAAGGGCTTGAAGAAATCGTTGTACATTGGATCGACCTACAACTTGTTTTTTGAAGAACTGATAATACGATTATCATACAAACATATATAAGTACCAGTTGGTTTTCCTTTGATAAATCCATGCTGTTACTACGAGAACAATTTTTTTAATAGGTTACCTTTGATTTCAAAAGTCTGGAATTGTTTCTGTTTCAAGAGAATAACCAATGTATTAGTTTCGGATATGTGAAGATGTAATTCTCAATTAATATATAGGAATGCCATTAGGACCTGTAGTAAGTTTACAGAGCAGTGACAGTACCAAATCTATTATTTCATCAATATTTATATAATGATGGCAGAATTAGCTATCTTGTGAAGAATGTATTGAGGATGTTTCGGTTGGTTTGTGGTCTTCTTCGGTTGAATCTTTAAACATTTCAACTGTAACTGCGATAGTCATCTTCAGTGGCATGGTCGAAGTACTCTTTTTGACATGTCAACTGAAAGATTCAGTTGACCAAAATATCGACGCCAGCCGTGAAGCATACATTCCATGTATTGAAGGATTTCATTTACTATGATATTTCTAAGATATTGAAATCCATGATAAGCCTCAACGTTGTCGTTTTCATATTCTTTATGTACTTCTCTCTTCTCAACATTTTTGTTACCCACTATATAACAATTCATTTTTATTCTGATATGCAATTACAGTTACGATTTTTTGAAGTTTGACGGTGTCAAAGGATTTCACACCTACCTACCTCCTACCTGTCAAAGCCACGATGTTTCGAACTTCCTACTAGCCATCGTTTGATACTAATGTTGGGACTTTACGATGAGAAACTTTCATTTTTTATAAAATGACGAAGGTCGGGTGTTCATGAGCTCTTAGATTGTAATCTTTTATTATAACTGGCAGGTGACTGAAGAGTTTGATTCCATTGAATATGATAATTCCGGTTTTATATGTTATAGCGTCTTTCAATTGTAGAAATGAGTTGCGCTCTGCAAAGTTCAAATTAAATCTTAAATAGTTATCAAAGATTTCTAAAAACCATTGTCAATTTAAATTTGAATAAAAGCCACAAGCCACGCCGAACATTCATTCTCTGAATATATCAGCTCGTACAATGTATAGTGAATCTAGCGAATCGCCCCGGCTCCGCACAGGTTTCGTCTTTGAGCAAGACGTAATAATAACCAGATTCAACGCCAGAACCACAGTGAACAATTACTGCATGAAAATTTCAATAGTGGTCTGCTAGATTGAAGTGTTCCTCTATTTCGAACCTTCGTAAGAGTTTGGTCCGTCAGAGGTTGAGTCATGTTTGTAGATCATCAGTGTTATTATTAGATTGATTATTGTCTCAGCTATAATTGTTTTCTTGTAACAGTCAGTTATTTCGGCGCATGTTTGGCAATACAATCGATCATCACCTGTAAAAAGTTCCATTTTCATTTACATTTTCAGATGATTTAATGATAAGCTTTGCACTGACTGGGTATTAGTCATATTAGGAGACTCAAGTTGACGTTCCATAAATTCACATACGTTTTTGCTACTTCTTAAATATTACTACAAAGTGAACAAGTGAGGATTTTTCCAGCAAAAGATTTACGAACATATGATGAGATAGACTGTACGGAATCATTCAATTCAGAGCGGCTAGGAGTATTGATTCTGCTATTTTTTGCTCATGAAGAGTATTCAAGAAGAATCCCAAGAATTCGTAACAAACCTCTTGTTAACCTAACCAGTATCTGGTAGACTTCAAAGACTCCAGGCAATCGGTTGGTGAGAAAGATAATACATTCTCACGGAAGTGCAGCTGATTGAACAGGTGTTTGAGTTTGGTAAATAAGTAGGAAACATTCTCGTTCTAGTTCATAGTTGAAAGCTCGTTCTTGAAATTCTTTGTCATGAACAACACTTCTAAACTACTATTCATGTAATAAGTGTATCCTAAATTATCTAATCCAATTTTCTTCTTAAAAGTTTCAGGCAAACTCTCTACTGATCCGTAAGGAAGAACATTTTTCACAGAATCTGCAAAAGAACCATTTCTCAAGCTGCAATCGATTTTTCCAAGTGATGAAGGGTTTCGTAGAGGGATTGATTCGGCTCTTGCTTCATGAAGCTCTTTCACTAAAGGAAAATCAGAACCACGAAGACTGCAACTCATATTTGGGATAAGAGACTGATGAATATCCACATATCTCGGCTTGTTTCGAGAATATTTCAGTTCCGTACTGAAATGAGGGCAATGCATGATCTCATCAAAAGTATATGAGAGAGGAATACTTCCAAGGACTGCGGCAGCATTACCACATCGAATAGCAATACTAATTCTCTCTATCAGAAAAAACGTAGAACAATAATCTTTCGTTGCTTGACCTATTCTTCTTACGAGTTCATGAATGAATAACAGAGACTCCGGGTCATAAACACCAGAATTTCCAACCGCTAATGGATGGAATAGATAGTTACCAAGATTTTAGTATTTTTTTCTTTTCAACTTTTCGCCAGACAATGCTGCGATTCCAGAAGACTTCGAACTTTTGGCTAGATGGGAAGCCGCGACCGTGTCAACGCAAACGAAGTCCCATACCACAGGTTTTCCGAATTTCCATGGTATGAAAGACATACCATCTGGTCGTTCAACATCATTTCGACTGATACTTAAGGGTTCCAGACATCCGCTGACACCATAGCTCGTTTCAATATGTCGTTCACCTCGTGATGTCGAGATGTACGCCCTGCACTTCTGCAACTCAAATCATGTGTACCTTTCTCATCAACTTTACTACCGCAAAACACAAGTATAAGGTACATAAATAGAAAAATCCATCCTAAGTCCTAATGTTATTCTGAAAGATTCATCGTCTAATAGTATTCCAAGAGATGCAACAGGTGAAGCATTTAGCCAAGCACCCGATTCTTTGATTATTGCTGCTTTCAGATAAACCATATCGTATGCATTTGTAGATTTCAGAAGTTTATCATTTATTATGTTCAGAAGAGGTCGGTCCCATGCACTTTGTATTTTTTTTATCTGTAGGAGGAGCAGTATTGGTTGCGGCATGCCAAAGTGATTCACCTTCAGCATAAAAAACGTCTTCGATATTAATGAATATGGAAGGAATGATGGAATCGATAAGATCAGAAACACTATTACTGACGGCCGAAAAGCTAAGAAAGGAGCCGAACGTAACCCTAGTCCGCCAAGGTTTACAAGTAGCGTTACTTGGATCCATGAATCATTATTGAAATAATTATTTGTAACAAATTCCATAGTGTTACGGAGTAAATTATGAAATCCGTTTTGCTCTTACTGACTTGACCAAGTCGGGGAATATCTGAGGGTGTACATGTGTTTTGGAATCACCAAAAAATTTTTCAAAAAAAAAATGCAACGTGTTTAGGAAGATCATTCAATCTGTTGGTCAGTAATTTGAGCATTATGCATGTTATATACATATTAACCTTTCTCTGGAATCACTTTATGTGTTAAAAAACCCGCATCAAAATTCGTTGCGTAGTTTTGAAGGTCTAAGCATATGTAATAGGAACAGACATCGAAAAGCGACTTTGTTTCATAGTATGTAGTGATGTGGATTTTCATGGGGCCATTGTCAATACTATTTGTTTTCAATGTGACCTCATCACTGATTATAATATTCTGGCGAAAATCCATTAGAGTATTTTTCTTTTCGTGAAAGTAGAATTATGCTGTCAGTTTCTTTTTCTTATCACTGAATTCGAATTCGTATTAGCATTTCAACTTTCAAATGGTTTTGTTTTTGGTTTCTATCAGAAAATTCTTTTTTTCATATCTTAATTTTATTCGTTGGCATATTCTCTATACACTACACCGTGGTTTGTTGATAAACGCGGTTGATATTTCATAATCTATTTCTTCATTACTTCTTCAATTTGGTCCGACTTTTTTGGTATTCATGGAACCAGTTTTTATGAAAGTTGATGTATTACTCACACTGTGAAAAAACAGCATATTTTAACATTGTCGGCTAATGATCTGAATACTCGTAAGTAAGCTAGGTTTGCTGAATGAAAGAAAAAAACTGATAATTGAATGATTGTAAACAAATAACAATTCATTCATTGCCAGAGTGTATTTGATATAACCTCGTTGAACTATTCCTAAAAGTCTGTGTTCTCAATACTCCTTTGAATTTAATGAAACTTCATACTTGTATCTTTCGATTCATTGTGAACTTTTGTGAGACTTGTGAAAAAAGTCTCATCTGATGGTATCCTTACTAAGTATTACTGACATCAATTAAACCAATAATAATGACGGCGGTCAGAGTGCTGATTGGTTTATCATAACTGATTGTAATTATATTCGTGATATGGGTATATGTGAGATTTCACGCAATTTTTCTAAATACATTTTTCAGTTTTTAGAATCTCAAAGAAACTGGACTGAATGTGGCAACGGTTTGAATTTAAAATCCCGAAACGTCTTAGTCGAATGGTAGACGATAATAGAAATTATTGTATTACATAAGGGCGTTGAAGAAGCATTTTTTTACTGAATAAAGTTGAGAGGAGTTCTTCACAAAAGTTAAGTTTTCAATATAAGTGTGGAAAAAATCAATATGAATTTTATAAAAACTGAAATGAGACCGCAGTACGTATGAATAATTTTTAACATTTCGACAAACTGTTGGAAAAAAGCAACTTTGATGTAGAACTATATCCTACTGGAAAACGTGATTTGACAAGAGTAGAAGAACATTGACACTTTATTTGATATACATGTCATTGAAATACGTTTCTGTGAGAACACAAAACAAATTTTCGAGCAAAATTTTGATGCAAAATAAGTCAGATTTGCTGATAAATTGGAAAGCAAGATTTCAGTTCACACAAGTTTTGATTTTAGAGGGTTTACGTTCTAAAATGTGTTCTGTGTTTCTAATCGGCATTTCTGAAGACTTTTTTTCAATCGAAACTGACTCTCCTCATTTAGAGTTACACAAATAATGACAATGATAAATGGAATTAGACCATTATGGAGTATAGTATGATACTTTTCCAATTTGAAAAACAATTTTCCAGCATTTCATTTTATCTCAGTATTCAAATCGAATAACCTTCTTTCTCGTACGTATTATTCTCGATCTAATTTTTTGCTTTGGTCTTTTGGGACTGATAGGTATATTAACATTGACGAGTCACGTGTATTGTTTTCTTCTCAATAGCCATTCGTTTTGAAAACTTTACAACTTTATAGATTGACCACCACTACGCATTCCTTCTGATTTGGAAAAAAAATAATAATCAGCTGCTTCAACTACTCCTTAGTTTAACCAGTCCCACCGGTCTTTTTTTTTCAGCTTTTGAAGTACATGCAAACGAGTAAATTCCGAAGAACCAAATTTTATGGTCTCTTTATAATAAACCCCCCAAAATTCAATCAAAAAATGTTTTTCTACATGAACATTTGAAACACTACTGACACTAGCTTTTTTCAAGACGACTTATGGTAAGCCTAAATCGCCTAAATTGGTTTATATAGCGTACTGCTTTTGGTTTGCACTGAGAAGGATTATTAATGATACCACATTCCTGAACCAAGTTCAGGAATGTACACAGGAATGTAAACATTCCTGAACTTGGTGGCAGAAATCATTGATCTGAGTAGGATCAAAATTATATTTGATACCTGCTATATTCCTACAATTCATATCTATTGTTTATTATATTGTCAATAATCTCATAAAGTGCATTCTGTTAATTATATACGATTTACAACCAGTTAATGGTAGTTTCTCTTAAACTGTAGCCTTGAAGATTTCGCAACGGTGGTTCACATAATCAAATGTCTTAGAAGCGTCACTACTGAAACAGCTCAATATTTGACATTTCTTCAATTTCAATCCATTCCTCAATGATATTTTCAAGTGTGGAGATGAAAGATAGCGTCACCACTTTTGAGAATATAGATAACAACAAATATCTTAAAGAAAGATGAGAATTTATCTGTGTCATGCGAAAATTTAACAACAATACTGAGTTCTTTATTAGGAATGTTTTTGGAAAATCGCCACAGAAATTTCATCTGAACTATTTCTTTTCTTATTTTCAATAGCGGCGATAAGTTCCTTCAACGAGATCAACGTCACAAGGAATTGATATTGCTGAGGAATCTAAGGGAATCTGTTTTGGTGTAAAGTTCTGCATTACTGTTTCCGAAACTATAGTGTAGCAATAATTATATCAGGTTCAAGTTGCCTCGAAAGTATTTTTTGTTTCATGTAATTTGATGTTTATAAAAAAGTAATTTTTCCGGAAGGCTTTTCATTTCAGTTTGTATCTGAAAGTAACTTTTATGCATGATCTACACATCTTTGTGAATAGTTCATTTCGGAATTCATTGCTTTCTTCCTTCTTTCGCAAGTTTCTTACATTTTTCTGTGTAAAGATGGAGAAGTAGAAACCCAAAGCCTTCCTTTTTTGAAAATACAGATTCCAAAAAATTTTGTTATATAACTAACTCAATTCCAACCAGCAATTTCTTATTTTATAATAGCTGCCAAAACGATCCGAAAAAACAAATTATAAAATTGTATTTCTTTCAAAAAAGTTTTCAATGTGTTTAATAAACAGCTTTAAGCAGGGAGTGGGCACCGTTTCACAAAACATTTGTAAGGCAATTTACAAATACTCAAAGACAGTTTCATAAACATCAAGATAGTTATTATAAAAGTAGTTTTGTAAATATGCTTATAAAATAATTGAAAGGCAATTTTATAATGCAGCCTAAACGGATAACGATAAAATAAGAAAGTGTTCAAAACGTTTCCTTGAAGGCGCAATAAATAATTTTGTTTCGGACACTAGGAAAGTGTAACAGATATGTTTCCTTCTAAAAAGTAACAAATAGGAAGGTTGAAACGATTTAAATAATTTCACTTTCGTACTTATTCTGTTGAAGACATTGTTTGTGCTTCAAAAGATTAATATTTTCAAACAAATATATAGCATATTATTAGGAAAATTTAAGCGCGCCACTCGTTTATTAATGTTTTTGGACAAAATTATCAATCATACAAAAAATCATTCTGACGACGTAATAATTTCCCATTCGTGAACTTAACTCAGTTATTTTTAAGGTACTTGACGATGTTTCATGATTAATTTCATTAGTTAGGACTTCCATTGTCTGATATTATATAAAATGATATGAAATCCCTGAAAGAACTAATAATAAAAGAAGAATTGAAAATGAATAGCTGAAAATAAAAATTATATTAAGCAAAAAACCTGAAACGAAATGATAGTCAAATAAAATACAAGTAAGAATAGAACAATCGAACAAAAACTCAAAAATAAAAAGTTAAGAGATTTCAAGCCAAGTTACTTCACGACATTTCGATTGTTAGTATCCATAATAGTCTTCGGGTCGTGACTGGACAAATTCCTCTGAGAGATCACTATTTATGGGTCATTTGAGTACTTTCACTTATCTCCACTTTCCGTTTTCAGCTTCACCGATTTAGTGGCAGATGACCGTTTGGCGGGAGTTGACCATTTTTCGCTTGATTATGGGTTTTCATCTGTTGCGTGTCTCTACGCTAGCTTGGCTGAATAGATTGTTAACAATTATGCGACCTCTTTGAATTTCCTCCTGAACCAATGTTCCTCTCTGTGTATTATCTCAGCTTGGGACCACCCTATGTTATGTTGATGTGTCCAAATATGCTCTGCTATACCTGATTTGCTGGTTTCCCCTCAGGAATGTAAGGGATCCTAGATATGCGATATTTCTCATTTTCAACTCATCTAATGTCAGTATTCTGAATTGATATCATTTTAAATTGGCGTGGTTCTATAAAATTGTTTGATATCAATAGCAAGCATTTTGAAGTATTCTAGCTACTATGTCACCCCTATAAAACTGTTAAGAAAAACTTTAAGGAGTGATGGTATTGCGGTAGAGTCGGACCACTTTTAAAATCATAGATTTTTACAAAAGTACTGGCATGAAAATAGGATTTCTCACGTATAGTTTGGACAAATATTATCTATCGGGATGTTTTGGAAAGGCAAAATTTCGAAAGTGTTTTCAGCTAGTGATTCGAGGGTATATATACGTGATGCTCTATTTAAATCGACAGCAAGAAAAAATTGGAGTACTAGGTTACGTGGGTCACAGTCTGAACGAACCTCTATTATTATTTTTTATATAGCTAATGGGATACTAATCAAATGAATTTGACAAATCAAACTTCATTACACGATCTATAAAATCAACTTCAGCTGGTTCTTCCTAAATGCTGCATTTTATTCTTGGCGACAGTAAGTATATTTTCGCGAAATCAATTTGAATTTTATAAAAGTTATGTTATTGCTTGGGGATTATTATCAAAGTGACAATCATTTTATTAGAGCTACAGGAAACAGTTATGAAATATGATTGAAATAGTTTCAAAAAAATCATACTAACCTCGCAGAAAAGGAATAAAACTGCTACAATACAGATTACTTTTATATGAAAATATGTTTTATAAGTTAGTTAGTTTCTGTGATAATTTCTTAACTATTTATAAACTTTTTTAATTTCATTTTATAAACGTTTCTATGACAGTCTTATTGCCTACAACTATATTGTGTTCACGGCTCATCTAATATAATCAATTAGTATTTCGAAAGTAATTTTAAAATACCTACAAAATGAAACTGTTACAGGGTTATGAAATTAAAACACAATTTTGTTCTGGAATGTTGTTTCGGATTAATTGAAATTTTGGAAACTGTGTCGATTAAATGCCACATTTCATTTAGATATTGAACTGTTGATTTAGATAGTCCTGACTGAAAGCCAACATATCTGACGCGTATCGTTGAATATACGGCAAAATAGATAACCATAAATAAATTAAAATTCTCTTTATATTATCGCTTTTTCCGGTTCAAGGTTCTAGTGTTTATTTTGTAGCAAAATGTATGGAAGCACGATATGCAGCAAACTAAGAATTTTCAGGAGATGTAATTTTTCATAAAGCTCATTTTATACTATTCAATAGAATCAAATCAAGATATTTTTCACTAGAATTCATTTTCATTCAGTAATAGTTCATAAATACCAGAAATCCCCAAGGAAAACTATCTTGAATGAGTAATCAAACTTTACTTAAATAATGAAGATTTCTATTCAATAATTTTTTTCCTGAAGACTCGAATATATTGGAAACCCTTAGATATCACAGCATTATATACTGAATCTGCCAGGAGATCTGAAATGATTTTGTATTTTTCCAGAAAATGAACGGAAGTGTAACCACCACCAACGTTAGTATGCGGTATAGGCTAATCAACAAGTTCAAAAACACGAAAAGTAGAGATAAAGGTCCTAAAAATATGAGCGATATCTCATTCGATTCGGAATCATCTCTAGAAAAATGTTTTTGGAGGATTTTGGTGAGGGTAAAAAATTGCAATTGTTATTAACAAAATAAGATTTGAAAAAAATGGTATTTAGTTTTTCGTTTATAACTCCAAAAATATTAATATTCAAGCAATTTTGAAAAAAGCTCGTTAAAGAGGAGGAAATTTCCGATGAAAAAGTCTGATTCTCGAAACACTATCTCCATTATTTATAATTTTAATTTGACTTCGAAAATGGGGTTCCGCGCGGCTGTTACGGCATGCAC
>WOGO01004337.1:0-13359 GCA_015342085.1 Leptinotarsa defecta | reverse complement strand
TATATATATCTATGTGACACATTTTGCTCAGTTCAACGGTGAAAAAATTTACAGCAGGTTCATTTAAACACATGATGATTTGTATTGCCCAGCTTCATATCCAACCAAATGGGCACGTTAACATATGAAAATTACCGTTCCATCACTGTTTTTCAGTGCCGCAAAATTTTTGGAGGCTGAAATTTTGTGTGTACAGCTTGTCAAATACAAGAAGCCACTTCAAAGTCTCGGCTTAGGACCTTACCAAAAGTGCGTGTTCGTTAGGAGACTTTGTGAGCGAGAGAGATAGAATTCTCAAGTCTATTCCTAGTCTTGACAAGCTGTAGGTTCGTTTTATGTTGTAGATGTGCACTAAAAAAATGATTTTTCAATATTCCAACTGGGACGCCAGCCACAGGGGAAAAAGGCGCTTTCATAAAATAAAGTTACTTTTTCATCGCTGTTTCTCTATGCCCTTGAATTTCGAGTGGGTGAATTTATATTTGGTATCAGCATTGCACCGGTTTGGAGCCGGGAGCTAGGGCGGCTCCCTAGTATATGTTAACTCGTAGATTCAAACGGAAAAATGATGAGCGGGTTTCGCTCCGCGTTCTGTGTTTTCGATCCACACAAGAATTATTTTCACAACGTTTCTGCAAAGTCTCATTTGCCATCTTCAGGTGATGACTGCAGTTTAGAACTAGACTGTTCCTCAATGTATAGGTATGGATGCTATAATCCCTACAGTAACCCAGGTAAATGGCTGCATTCACTCCTATAAATTAAGGAACAGAGTTCGAGTGAATCAGTCCAGTTATAAACTCCAGATATCACCAGAAGATGGCAAATCAGACTTTGCCGAAACGTAAAATCCATTACTGGTACTTTACAGAAGTTATGGCAGGCTACAAAAAAATAGTCGCTCGTCAACAAACATTTGCTATCATGAAACAAAACTATTCAATGTCAAATGTTATTCAGTATAATCGTATCCTACAGATAAACAATTTTCAATATTCATCCCAATCTCTGATTTTGCACCACAATCAATAACAGTATTCAACCTTTGGTATTCTGTAGATGAACTCATCACAAACTATGTTATATGAAAAACATTCTGGCTTTCTGCTTACCTAGATTTCTACGACAAAAAGAGGATTCCATAATGTTTGAGTTAGTGAACTAAAACCACTAGAAATACAGAAAAAGCTTCAGCAATACTACTTCCTTCATTTAAAGATGAAGGAGTAGAAAGACGCGAAGCTTTCCTCGAAAAGAAAAATATTTCATCTTCCAATTTAAATTGAACATTTCTGGATACAACGAATGAAACTGGGTCTGTCTAGCTGAAAACGTTGTAGAATTAAAAAATTCTTTAGAAGTTGACTTTTTTCATTGAAGAACCCTATGTACAACAATAATAACAAACTTCAACTTGAAAACTTACTAGGAAAGGAATCACTTCTGTTGTTTTCAAAACACTAACTGATATAATAACAAATCCAATGATCCTTTCAACTGATAGTGTTACGAGTACAGAAATATTTATGCAATTATTTGAATTTGGGATGATTAGGTCTATTTATGTAGAAGAAGACAATATTTGGACATTTATTGACGAATTCAGGGGAAAATATTATTGAAAAATATCTGCATTTGTTATCTTCAGTTTGGTTTTACGGTAGATGCAATTATCCAAAGAAAAGCTTTCTAGGCTTTTTACTCATTCATCATTATAAATCTATCGAAGACAGAAAGAAATTCCTTGTATTCATTCTGGTATAAACTGAAGAATTCCAAATGTAGAAAAAACTTTTATTAATATGAAGGGGATTATAATTAAAATTTCACATACATGGAAAACAATCAGTTTCGGAGTGGCAATACATTTATTATATCCTTTATATCTGTCTTCTGCCCTAAGGCAACTCAAATTCTGTTGCAATTTCGAAATAGTTTACGCATATTCAGACTCTGAAAAAGTGAACTTAATGTTTGAATTTTTGTTCTGCTAATTGAAGTATGGAAAGACAAATGTTCATTGGTGATTCATCTCTTCATAGTTGCTTTGCCAGAGGATGTTCAACACAAGCATGCATATTCCCTCATTATTCAAATAACTGCTTCTCTTCCGAGATAAAATGTTATAATGATGGACGTGTAATATACAACAAACAAAACATGTACATACTACTGGCTTATATTCTGAATATTTCTTCAACATTGGATTTTCCATGTTTTGGAATATCATAGATGGAAAAAAAAATACCAGAGGCTTCCAGTTTCTTCATCAAACAAACATTGAATTATTATTCAAATTTCTATAATAAATTCTGTTACAAACATTGTAATTAAAAACGTATTTCTTTTCCTTCCTGTGTAATTGTTTGTTTCAATTTTTTTATAAAGTGAATTCATAGAAAAAAATCTGCTTCTTCGTTAATCATTAATTGCCCTGTCATGAACGACAACCCCTAAAACTCGAAACTGTGCGAGCTGAGCATTAACGTGATCTATCATTCCAACGGGGGAGTACCTAGCATGGGTGAAATATTATCTTCATACAAACAAAAACCTGTAAGATTTGATCAACCATTTTATTGAACAGAACTGATAAATTCAAAAAATGAATGGCTTATATGAAACATATTTCCCAACACTAATTCTTGCAAAGAAAAATGTAGATGAATATAAATGAAAAATGTAATAATAAATAAATGAATAAATAAATAAATATAAAGATGAATAGATACACGTTCGTGTATCTATTTTCATGCAGTTAGATAATGAAGTCTTATTTGTGAAAGTTATTATAAGTTTACTTATTTGTATGAGTTACATTGGAAAAAACTACTGTATTTTCAGTAATTCTCATACAATATATCAGAGTGAATATGAACTGATTTCACAAACTTTCTCATAATATATATATTTCAAATGACATGTGTCATACAATATATAAATATTTGGAAATAGGTTCAGTAATAGTACTTTGAAGTATAATTATCACTATAACTTTTGGAAAAAGAATCAACAAATATTTCTCTACTGGTTCATTGATGTAATATGTTAGTCTTTCGATGATCAACCATCAACTTTATCAATTCAAATGATTTGTCAGACATGTTTCAAAATGAAAATATGAATTCGCCATAGCAAAGTTAAGACAAAGTAAAATTCTTCTGAATCAAATGGAAATGAATTTGAATTGATCCTTTGACATTGGAATTTTTCATAGATGGTTGAAAACGTCCATTGATGTCCCAAAATCCGAAGGTAGTTCAGAAGAAAAGTCTGGAAACCGCCTATCAATTTCACCCATATCTTTAGTGTCTAAAATAATAGGGAAGTAAGCTACGAAATGAATAATAACGTTTTTGACCAATCACAATATATAAACCAATAAAACTTTCTTTCTACCTAAAAAACATGAATTATGGAATTCTTGACATTATGGAATCTTATGACTGTCTAAATCATAATGAGCTGCTGATTCAAGAGAATATCACAGAAGTTCACTAAATCATCTGAGGTAGCGAACAAAAACTTGATTTTCTCAAAGCTTTGATGTTGTTGATGGATTATCCTAGAATTATATACTTGGATCTGATATTTTAAATGACAATATACAGACGATAGTGGATGTTATCAAAATAGATACAATAGAAAAGATGCTGAATACGCTATTGGAAAGCACAGAAACGTATCGGTTCTGTGTGTCAGTTCTATAATTTTTTGAAGAAAATTCGTTTTTAGACATTATTAGACTGTTTGACAAAATTCCGTTAAACATCTATGAAGTATTCAATTAACGTTCTCATTGAGTTTCCATCGGATTCATTACTGACCATAACCTGTCTAAAATATTTTTCAGCTAATGAATTTGTAGAGGAATCCTGTAGAATTTTTCAGAAAATAGTACATTTTTACAAGTGCAAATAATAAATACAGGTATTCAACAGGACGATAGGTCACAATACCACGTATCCCATATCCAAAGATATGATTATATGTCATTGATCTGATGAAATGAGTAAATATGTCTTCCTTGTAGTGTGAAAGCTTCCGTCATACAGAGTGTTTCGTGTGAGCATAACATATCCAAGTTTTGTTTGAATAATCAGAAAACCCCAGTTACACATCAGAATACTACAGAAAATTTTATATGGAGTTATATACTATAGACTTTTGGATATTCACGAAGATGTTTCATGAAATTCTCTATCACCATCCAAATTCTTCATTTGAAGTGACGTCTGAGTTCTTTTCAGAAGGAGGTTTCATTTCCACTTCTTCTAACTTAGAGATTGGAATGATATGAACGTTATTTTCACTGGTATCATCACACAAAAAATCAAACTTGATAAATCTAGATTCCTCACTTGTCATAAAATTAAATATTACCAATTCGTCTATTGGAAAATAACCCAATCCCTCAGTTGTCTGGAGATTCCTGATCATTCGTCAACCTTTTTCCTATTCGATTTCCATTAGAAAAATTGAAGTCGAAGATGCGATCATTCAACATCAATTGTATGCAATTTTCCACAACCCATATCACAATCCCAACCGATTTCTGAACATTTCTTTCTGCCTTTCCTTAACTTTAAGCTGGAAGAGAATGTGACCAATTTCTCAATTCCTGTTCATATTTCGAGGAAGCCATAGTTGATGGTTTCTCTATCAGTAAAATGTTCTCAAAACAGAAGTTGTGCTCTCATACAATTTTCATGGCATTAGGCTAATGTAAATAGCATAACTTCATAATAATTCGAAAAGAAGGGTGGTGAACAAATTATAGAATAGAATGATGACGTCATCTGTAAAGTGACCTTCTCTCTAGAGGAGTCATTAATTAACAACAGTTGAATTTTATGTCACCATAACTTCAACGAGCAGAAACTTCTTGACATAGCTTCCGGAGAAGCGTCTAGAAATGAAAGATGGTGTTATTGATTTCCATCAAGTAACGGGTCAGTCCATTTATAATCAATGGTATGCATTCAAATGAAAGACTAATGTAAAATGATGTTTGTACAAGATATTTTATAAATGCCGTTCCTAGAAGGAAAATTATTTTCCAACACTGAATTTCAAGAATGAATTTTTTCATACGATTCGAATCTGTAATAATGTACAGTTTTGTATTGAAATCATGCTGATATTGGTTTCTATTCCGAAAATTCTGTGTGATTTATGTTTCAATAGCTCGGAAAGGTTGGATCCACCCTGTCATCTTGAAACAACGTAATGGAAAATTTCATATATTTCATTCATTGAGTGAGGTATTGCGTTGAAAATGAATGTGGGATACGTGGTATTTGCCTAATAACAAGTGGAAATGTGAAATGTGAATTCATGAGACTTTTCATTCAATTTTCCACAAACGAAACAAAGTAGAAATTCAAAATTGTACAAAATTGAAATATGTAGGGTTCTTCTTTCTATGTTTCATTTTCCGCTAGGATGACCTCTATTTTCTCCGTATTCGTCGTATTTTCCGCTACAATGTCATCAACGACAGTGGAACTCTCCACCTCTGTCTCTGAAGTGTTGGAAGTAGTTATTGGCCTAATTGAAGTCGATTTCATTGTATGAATTTCTGAATTTTCGCAGTTCCTACCGGAAGTTCCTTCTCTACACAGACATCTGTAACTTCCTTCATCCTTTACAACGGAAATACACTTTGCCCCATTTTGGCATACTTCGGAGTGTTCCTCGCAGTAGTTTAGCTCTGAAATGAAATCGTTTCTGTATGAGAAAATATAATCGGTATGAGAGATATTTGTAATATGACTGATTTGAACATTCATACAAAGATCTCGAAATAAATCAGATGTACAAAAACGCCCAAACCCCTTGCAGCACTTTTTCTATCAAATGAAAAGGAGCAATACAGACGGCAGCTCTTCGTCGGTTGGCACTATGGGTTCGTTTGCAAACAAAACTATATCACTGTACAGTAATTGACTGGTCAAAAATAGGAGGGGCACCACTGTAACTTTTAAAATGTCTATGTCAAAGATTACTACTTGGAAAGTTGAGCAACGAAATAGTGACTGAATAGTTGTTATACCCATACCATAAAATGTTTATCAATAAATAAATAAAACATAGGTAAACATATAGACATTCAATATGAATAACTCTTCAATGGTTCAGAGTGAAAATTTACAGAAATGAGACTTGTAATTCTAATAATAATATGCAATATTGGATTCTTCAAGAGGTTAATTGATTAGGTAGAAGGTGTTTTAGGAAGTTAATTTCCCAGCGCATAGTATTATGTGGTGGTTTACATATATTCGTTGAAAAACATATTGAATTGATTGAATATCTATTAATAATTGAAAATTCAAATGGTAGGATGTTATCCTGTATGAAAAATATATAAATGAAACATGTTCCTCTGGCGACAGCCGTTTGAAAACTCAGCATGGAATCCCAGGCCAACCAGGACTGGAGTGATAAGTGAAGCGATACTACGATAGCTTTATTCTCTCTGAGTGCAATCAACTGTTCATCAGGCTGAACCATGGAGTGTACACTTCGGGCAAGTGATCTCTATAGGAACCATTATACCAAAAATATCCTTAAGATGTAGACGTGGGGTTAAACCAAAGCTGTTCTATATTTTCGCTAGCAAGAGAACAATGAAGAGAAAAGGTGGAAAACCCACCTTCCGTGAAGGGTTTTATCTTGTAGTAAAAAGGCGTTGGCGTGGTACAAAGTATTCAAACACCAAATTGTCGAAAATGTTCAATATAGGTCTCTATCAAAAGCCAGGACGTTGTGATTGATGATAAAATGGGTAGAACGGAATATCCACTAAGGATCATTTAACAAATTCCGGATTCGTCAGCCGAACAAAACCAGAAACACCTGTATGGCAGACACCTGTAGCTTTCGCGAAATCTACCATCCTAACTGATCAGAAAAGAATTCCCTTTCTTCTTCCCCTTCTTTTCGGAAGATAGGGTAATAGCGTTTTGACCTATCAATATTTGCATGTTCCATGCATAACGGACCAATCTGAACAGAATAAAGTAATGGTATGTTTGGTTGTATCTGGTCAGACATCCCCTAAAGCTAAACTGGCTACACTGACGAAAAATGAAGCAGTTGACGGTCGAAATATCATCAAACAGATGACAATTAAAATTAAACGGAAAATACCAAAAGAAAATTTGAATTCGAAGACACTCCTTGTGAAACTCATCTGTATCCAAAACACAGACATACATATGAATCATCCACAAAAATTCCATTAAAGACAAACATCAGACGCCAAATGAGTAGGATATTCCCTTCCAAGTAATTTTATTCACCTACTTTTAATCATTTTAAGATTAAGACTGGTAAGCAGTAAAACAAATCACACTTTCTACAGTAAGCAGTATTTCAAGCTGTAACTGCAGTTCCAGTGAGAACAAGTTGAAATCAGAAGAGTTATGAATTTTTCTGAAGTTGAATCAAGAACTTATAATTTTCCTTGTAGTGACAACTTGTAAAAATGTGATTCATCATTAAAGGCGGTTTTTGAATCGAAATTAGCAATGGGATTTTTAGAAGGTTTCTATGGATGAGGTTAGACAATCAACTTTACATATCTATGTTTGTTATTTTCATGTTCGCTGAGAGTAGGTCACCACGGAGTGAAATATATGTTGTTCTAAAACTTTTTTCATTCATTAACAAAATAAAGTACCGAAAATGTACATGCTACACCCTTTAGACTCGTATAACTCCAAAAGTTCAAATACTTAGCAACCTTTAGTGTGTGATTCACGATCTTCAAAATGCCATTCAATAATATTCAATTTTGATGGCGTGTAGTTATTGTTAAAAAATATTTGAAGAATATCAGATCATAAAAATTATATTTGGAACTATTTTTCCGCCAATAAGTCATTTCATTTTTCACTGAGTAATTGAAATGGTATCGTTAATCAAAACTAAAGTCTAAAGCTGTTATAAAATCTTTATTGTCAAATAAATATATAGCTCCCATAATATTTTTCAGTATTTTTTTCATCTTCTGATAATTTGAAATCTGCTTTTTTTCTCATTTCTGTTCTTGAAATGATTTGAATAATTGACATCGATGGAAAAATGATAATTGTTGAAGCAATCAGCAGTAATTCTTCAACTGACACCGAGGGGTGCCGCAAAAATATTTTTTTTTAATTGGTGCGGATTTGATTCTGCAAATAAATTTTTCGACTACAGAATGATTGAATATCAGCCTTCCTTCAGTAGTTGTGCATTTATTTATAGACCGATCTGTTTGAACATTTTTAAATCAATTTTCCAAAATGTATCTTCGTTTTTGTGAGTTTTTAAAAATACTTCAAAAAGTTACTCGTGAACCTATTATATACTTGTCCACTGAATTTGGACTCATTACTATCACTATTCATATTCACAATAAAAAAAATTATTTCAATTACTCTTCACTAGCATACGACAATTACATTTCAAATTTGGTGTACAAGTTGACATACAGAAATTGTAGATCACTGGAAAATTCGTTTTATTAGCGCTAAGTTTTGTCAGTTTGAATTCATTCTCATTTTATTCATCTTATCTTGAGTGATGTCTTACCTTCATCGCAAAGCATTCCTCCCCAACCTTTGGCGCAGTTGCATTCCCACGGACGACGACAAGTTCCATGAACACATCCTGGATACGGATAGCATTTTTCACAGTTCTTACCCCACCATCCAACTTTGCATCTATAAAAAAGTTCAGATGAAAAAATGGATAGATTTTTTTCAATGAAATAGTGGAATGATAAATATATTTCAGTAGGTCCAAGACATGATAACATATTCATTACGAGTTCATCATTGGAAAAACCGATTCAACAATTGACAATGTTCAAATAAATGAAATAATGATATGTCTTGATTGAGAAACTGATGAAACTGAAATGGTTATCATAGATATGCCACAGCAGCTTCTTATGAACCGCAACGAATTGAATAATTTGAGCCATTTACTAGGAGTATTTGCTAATTGTGTTTGGAGAGTCTTTTGAAACATAATTTTTAGGAAAATATCACTTTCGTTTTCAATCGTCAGCTGAATGTTGAATCAATTTGTGTTATCAATCAATGTTATTGTTTCTCAATATTAAACTCATTTCCATCCTCAAATCAGCCATATACTTCAGCCGTATTTCAGAAATATTCATTTTTGTAATACGTGGACTGTTCAAAAATGAGATGAATGTTCAAATTTCGCAGACAACATACTTTTCATTAGCGATGTTTTCATGTTGATTCGAGTGTACGTGTGAATTTTCCTGGACATCCCAGCACATGAAAAATCTATATGTTGAAAAAGTGAAGAAAATTGTTATAGAGAATCGTCGGAGCACTATTATAGGAGTAGTTCACGATGTCAGCATATCGGTTGGCTCATAACATGCATTTTTTTAAAATTCTGGTCATGAACCATGTCGCAGCAGACTACGTTCAAAAATTAATGAATTCAACCAAAACAAAAATAGGTTATATGAGCTTTACTCAGGATCTGTTGGATAACGTCAACGACGATATAGATTTGCCCAAAAGGTTGATAACTGATGATGAATCGAATCATGTGCATATGGTTATGACATCGAAACCAAAGTCCAATTGTCCCAATGGAGGAGCTAACAAAAGACAAAACCAAAAAAAACATGCCAAGTTCGATAAAATGTTAAGGGGTTTTGTTCGCTATTTTTCTCGATAACCGAGGCGTAGTGCATCAGGAGCTCTTTCCACATGGTGATACGGTCAATTATCTTGAAGTTATGCGCCGCTTACGAGAAACAATACGAATAAAATATCCGGTATTGTGGAGAAACTATTCATGGCTTTTCCATCACGATAATGCACCTGATCACTCGTCAGTACTTGTTCGTCATTTTTTTGGCAAAAACAACACCGTCATTATTCCTCAGCCATCATTTTTACCAGATTTGACCCACTGCGATTTTTTCTCCTTCCGAAAATTGAAGAGTCCCATGAGGCCCATTTTGCGACGAATGAGGAGATGTAAACCGAATCGCTGAGAGAGCCAAAGACATCAAAAAGTGTATCCTGCTTCAAGGATTGGAGAAAACGCAGGTACAAGTGTATTATTATCATTATGATTATGAGAAAAATGAAAATTCATCTTATTTTTTGAGAAGACAGCGTATTTTACATTCCTGTCAAACATCTCCATGTTATCTATACTTTTAACACCCATTCATCTTTGTTTCTCTGTACTTGTGAGTCCTAGGAAGCTGAAAGTTGGTATATAGCTGATTCATAGGTCTAAGATGCGCACTAAGAAAATATTTTCAAATATTCCGATCAGAACGCCCCCTGTAGGGGTAAAAGGGGAGCATTTATATATAAAAATTACCTTTTAATTCCTGTTTCTTCATAGCGCTATATTTTCGGAGACTGATAATTTTTATGTCGGTTCGTTTCATTGAAGATATGCAACAAGAAAGTATTTTCAAATATTCCAATGGGGGTGCCCCCATTGGGAGTAGAAGGCTGGCGTTTACATATGAAAATTACCTATACCTATATACTTGTAGCTTAGCATTCATGGAGTGAGGTCGAGTTATGAAGTGCTGGCTGATATTCGGTAAATAACTCAGGAAATATACCAATAGAGTTGGTATTACGAATCCTCAGAAGGACTTCTTCTGTCACTACCAATTGTCTTACTCATTTTTTTTTCGTCTGTTGAATTCTTTGTAATGAGTGAAAATGTCTCGTAAAGGAGCGGCAAACAAATTAGAGGATGATCTACAGTTAATTGTGAAAACATTCGTTATGAAATTGTGATCATCAGAAAAATTTGTGAATCAGATAACTGGAACAACTGTAAGTAAATTGCAGAAGGAATTCAATGAAAAATTCAAAGCTTTCGAGCAGAAACAAAATGAACTAGAACTTGAACTCAAAAGACAAGAAAAAGTGCTTCAGAAAGTAATGTCAACTAGCGAAAAATGGGGGCAATACTCCAAACGCAATTCAATAATCATTCATGGTCTAAAAGATTCTAGAGATGAAAATTGTCTTCAAATCGTCCTTAACACTTTTCGTGAAAAGATGGAAATACCATTGAAAGATAGCAAGATGGAGGAATGTTTCAGATTGGGAAAGTACGACAGTGAAAAAAATCGCCCGATTTTTGTCAAGTTCGCCCGATATGATACCAAACATACCATCTATGGCAACAAGAAGAAACTACGAGGCGAAGGCATTGTTATTCGTGAGGACTTTACAAAAGAAAAATGAGTTTGATGAAACTGGCTCTGGAAAAAGCTAAAACGAGAGATGGAATAATGTGGATCACCAATGGAAACATCTTCATGAAGTTTGGAGACACCGTCGCTAAAATTAGAAATGAAGAAGACATAAAAAAAATATTCAAACATTTTAAAGTTATCATGAGCAAATGTTTTCATATATAATTTAAAGTATGCATATATTCCAATTTCTTTATTATCAGTCAATACCAGCAGAAACTGATTGACTGTTTGTATACATATTTCTTTTCCTATTTTTTTCTTTTTGTTTTTGTCTTATCTATAAACACGTTCATATTTTCATCGTTTCTTACATTTACTGAATCAAATTACTTTCTTTTTACTCCACCCATTTTTGTTAACTTCATTTTCAATCACATTCATTTTGAAACAAGCCAAATATTGATATGAAAGTCGGTCACTTGAATATAAATATAATTTTGGAATTTCATGTGTTAACGAAACCTGGCTCCACGGGGGAATAGATGATAGCTTATTGATGATAGATAGATATAAACTGTACAAGAAAGATCGTGGGTCGCGTGCAGGTGGATTATGTATATATGCATAGTGTAAGGTATGTACATTACTCATACAAGTCGACGACAATATTGTAGAACTATGGATAAAATTAAAAGTAAAAAAGAAAATCTTGCCATTGGAGTGGTTTACAGACCACCATCACAAGATGTTTCTCATTTTCTAAATCAATTTGAAGATAGGTTAAGTGTTATTTCTTTATCTGTATCACATGTTATATGTACAGATGACTTAAATATTAATTTGCTCAACTCGACAAATTCGTACGTTATCAACTTTCTATCTATTTCGAAACACTCAATCTATCCCAAATAATTGACTTTCCGATGACAATAACAAAATCCACTTCAACCTTGATAGACTTGATTATTGTACAAGATAAAGATAGAGTTAAAGAAAAAAAGGTCGTGGATGTACACTTTTCCGAACACCAGTTAGTATTTTGTGAATATCGTCTAAAGAAGCAACACAGAGAATCTAGGATGGTTACGGGTCGCGCTTTGAACAAAATAAATTTGGTGAATTTTCATTTTGATCTTAATAGAATTCCATTATTTTCTATCTATGAGAAAGAAGATATTGACGAACTACATATACTTGTGGATAGTATGGAGAAGATTTTTGATATACATGCCCCTGTTAAGACACGTAGAATTACAAAGCCTCCTGCACCTTGGTTAACGGGCACTATTTCACAAATGATGAAAGTTAGAGATAGGGCACTTAGCAGATTCAAAATTACGAGGAATAACCAGCACTGGATTTTTTATAAGGAACTGCGAAACTCCACGTCTAAAGCTATTTTGAGGAAAAAAAGGCTTTTTTCAACTCGAAGCTCAGTGTATCTAACAATAAACAATGCTGGAACATATTAAAAAATAATTAAGTTCTACCCGTGAAGGCTAAAGCTGATATTCCACCTCATTTGCAAAATTTAGATGGAATCAATGATTTTTTTGTTTATACCATACCTAATATCTCTTCATTAGTTGATATTATATCCCAATATAATAGTAATGTACTTTATGACGCCAACTTGAAATTATCTCCAGTTGACTAGTCTTTGGTATACCAAACTCTTTGTCAAATAAAAACCAATGCAATTGGACATGATGGTGTGAATATTAAAATGATTCTTCTATGCTGTCCAGTAATTCTTCCTGATTTCATCCATATCATCAATTACTGTATCACCAATAATCTTTTTCCTCCAAATTGGAAGAAGGCTCTGATATTACCACTACCAAAAACTACTAATCCTCAAGAACTGAAGGACTTTCGTGCAATAAGCATATCACCCACGATGTCAAAAGTGTTAGAAAAAATTGTTAATTATCAGCTGACGAATTACCTGAATGAAAAATCAATTTTACCGCCGACACAATCTCTATATAGAAGAGGACATAGTTACACTACCGCCTTGCTACAAGGGTCGATAGTATTATCTCAGCTTCAGATAAAGGTTTATGTACAGCCCTGATACTTCTTGATTTTAGTAGGGCATTTGACACTATAAACTATGACGTACTAATGTCAATTTT
>WOGO01004336.1:0-13360 GCA_015342085.1 Leptinotarsa defecta | reverse complement strand
GTGAGCTGTGTGGTTCGTAGCGCCATTCTGTAGAAACCACGTGTCGTTGGTATCCAGATCATCCAATTCAAGCCAAAAGAAGTGGGTAATCATCGACCTATAGTGCTCATCATTGACAGCGATGGCTTGGCCAATGTCGTTTTCAAAGAAATATTAGCTTTATAAATATGAACAGTACACAATGAGAAATATATATAACAAGTGACTCGGCCGGGCTTCGCATGGGCAGTAGGACATATATCCGTATCAATCTATCCCTATTCACATTCTAAAAAAATCGGGAAATGACTGCATTTAAAAAGGTAGGTAAGAAGTAGTATCAAAATGAAATAATCAAACTTGACTTAATATAACGTAATATGACGTAATATAATTAAGAAAAATTAATTCCGTTGTATGTAGACAAAGGAAAGAGAACCTGATTTGAAAAAGTGTGACCCCACCGATATTCGAACCTGCACCTCCCAAAGAGAGTTACCAACTATGCTACCGGAGTCACCAAACAGAATGACTGTCGACTCATATCTCCATCTCAGTGTTTCATGGTGTTGAGCGAATGGAATGAAATTTGATAAAGGTGATGAGCTCAATAACTGAAATCCATTTTTCCAAAAATTGATTTGTTGTTTCATTCTTGAATCGTACTCGCATACTGGAGTCATCAGTATTTTATAACATAAATCTGAATGCATGAATGAGAGGGAAATCGAATTGAAACGACCGGGATTCGAACCCGGGCCTCTTTTCTCTAGAAAGAGATATTTACCAACTTCTATCGGAATCACCAAGAAGAACGACGATCGGCTCACATCTCCAAACCAATCTTTCATGTCGTTAGTTCAAAGGGAATGGAATTTGATAGCTGTGGTGAACTTGGTAGTTTACTAAAGAAGAATCAACATGATTCAGAAACGAAATCCAAAAAAGGTTCAGCGTACTGTAATATAAATACGAAAAATTTGATTTGCATGTAGACATGAAATAAAAATTGATTTGGAAAAATGTGACTTGACTAGTTTCGAATTCGGTTCTCCCTTTCTCTAGACAGGGGCATTTATCGGTCTGTAAATCTCATTTTTCGTTTTTTTTACTTCTTGTGAAAAGTTCTTTTTCTGACAGTTTTACTCTTTCGTTTGTTTGTTGTTTCACTTTGTATGTATAGTTAGTTACTACGTGATATGCGAGAACCGCCTGAGATATTTGAATTCTGATACATTGCATTTTTTGTATGACCTTCGGTATTCAAATATTTCAATGGAGGTTTAAATCAGTCATTGATCCATGATATTTTGAATCTTGAACCAGCGTTATAATGAATTTTTATGTGGATAATTATGAAATTGGTATATGTTTCGAATTGATTTGGAGAAGAGAGGTATAAGTATACTGAATTCTGCGTTGAATTCAGAGTTGTATCATACAATTGAGTTTTCATCGTTTCTGTTCTTAAAATCAGTGCAATTTCAAAATATGACATATTTCTTTGAAAAAGGAATTTGAAAATAACGAAGAAAATATTTAAATATGTTACTATAATGGAAAAAAAGTTATCTGAATGTCCTTTCTTATGAAATTCTAAAGATTTGACAACTTAATAAGGAATGCGGTGAGCCATGAAATATTAGAAAGTGAATGCCACATTATTCGATATCGATTGCAGGTTCATCTGAAATTGACAACGATAAAATTTTTGAATTTTTATGGTTCTCATTAAAGAGCGCTTTACTTTTAAGAAATTGAAAAATGAATGGATATTTTTATCAATTGTCGCCGTGTAATAAAGTCGACTTCATACTTTCCTTCTTGAGGATTTATTTTTTATATACTTTCTGTGAATTTGCGAAGATTCAATTTAGCAATTGTAGATGACCAGAGTAATAGTAATGAAACAAAAACATATCTAGGAATTTTGTTGTTGTGGAACTAGAAAACTACATTTCAGTCAAAATGCATGGAATAATACTTGTATTACCGGCGTTATGAAGATAAATCTTTTTTGGAACACTTTTGAAATCAACTAAATATGCATAACCTTACAGCATTAAAAGAAGAATCGTATAGCTATCGAATTGGGAATAAAATTGTTCCACATTAGAATTATAATTGACAATAAATGCAAATGATAAAATTGAACATATATTTCATATCATAATTGAACAGGCAAGTGATCTATTGAAATACAAAATTTGAAAAGGCAAGTTATCACCATTCAAAGCATAGATCTCTTGATTTTCAAGATGTAGCACAGTAACAAAATAACCTTTTCCCAGACTGAAATATCAAAAATTTTGTGCATTACTCGTAAATCTAGACATAGAACGTATTGGCGATGATATCATTTGTTATTCTCCATAGAAATATAATGTCGAACATGTTTCATCTTTTGTATAGCGGACAAATGTCGTCTCACTAATCTTCCAATAGTCAATAGTGTCTGTCTGATATTCAATGAGATTCAAATTCAGACTTCCCACTGGCCAGATCATCATAGTTTCAATTCGAACTTCATTCGTGTACTCATCACAAAAACTCAATAGTTGCGATAACCTATAAAGTCAGTATGTGTCATATCAAGATCCTGGAAAATGCATCCTACTAAGAGTCCCTTACCTATTCCAGAAAGCAGAGGTCGATGTGAGACAAAATGACTTCTATATTTTTTTTTCTTTCATTCTCTAGACTTCAGTTTAATTCTTGTTTCATCAGAGTAAAGAACGTTTCTTCAATTATTGAAAATCCGAACTACCTTGTGAATCCTAGATTTTTTATTGACCTTCCGCCCATTAAACGTTTTCCATGTAGTCCTGTTCTCATTGTGAGAGCTGACAAAAGTTTTGAAAGCAATTTAGTGGAGAAACCGATCATCTTGTGTATATATGACCATCCTCTTACCTATGTATGCTAGAGTGAGAATGTACCATTCTCATCCAATTTACTTTCTCACATATTCCAAAGCTGTCAAACGCTTTGCAGAATTTATTGTTGTTATATGTTAATTGTAAAAGAATTTCCATTGCAAATATAGCGTTTCTTTGCGAAAATCCCAACAAAATCAGATTTCATCAGTATCCAGTAGCATACAAGAGAAACAATTATAATTATACATAATTTATCATTTACCAGATATACAGAGTAAGTGAGTCAAGTGGAATGGAGTTTCATCCTGTTCTTCTAGCAGGGTAAAAAAAGCAGATAATAGAGAGGTAGTAGAGACATTAATGAGTCAATTGAATATAATTTGCTTAAAGAAGTATTGCTGATTTTTCGTCAGATGAACTGTGTGAACATTTTCGAATGATAACAGTAACAGTTCGGTGAAATCATCAAAATGTTGTTTTTTTTCTTTTTCTGATTCACTTAATTGATTCTTGAACATGTTTCAGATGAAGGAGAGGTTCCTTTTTTTTTGTCAACTTTCACCACTATCCGTTACAGACTAGTTTGAAAAGCTATTCTGTTCTATCACTTAATTTTTATTCCATACCATTTTTAATGATTCCATATTTGAAATATTGAAGTATTTACCTATGTGTGATTAAGTTGAGGTCAGAGTTGAGCGAAGGAAATTCGATAAGTTACATAACTGATACAGTTGGATACTCCAAGAATATTTTGTCGTTCATTTCAATAGAACATATCATTATGACAGGTTGGTTCGGCAGTGACTGGATAACAATTGTTCAAATCGGTGGCTATAGGCAGACGTAGTTTCTTAGAACGGACGGCTAAATAACCTGATATGACATCCCCACATGTTTTGAAGATATATGTTACATGATCACAGTCCATTTCAGAACCCACGGATGGAACTCGAGCTACATTTAACGGAATTAACCTGTAATAACAATGTATGAAATGAATAATTTGTAAAAAGACTTCAATATTGTCAGGGAAGGTGAAAATTTTTAATATTCATTGAGTTATGTTTGCAGGTTGTTTGCAAATTCATGAAAAAAATAAAGTACTACTAATTGCTCAGGAACGGCTTATTCGATTTCGAAAAGATTGCCAGTGTTGGATGGAAAATTTGAAGGCCTATTAGAATAGGTATCCTTTCTGACAAAAAAAAATTGTATTCTTGCTGAGGTTTCGAATTTAATTTAATTTTTTTTCAGGGCTCTGTAACAATGAATTTTCATAAATATACCTTCCAAGAAAGTTATACGATTATTATCGTTTGAATTCCACAAGAAATAATGAGTTCTTAATTGAATTACTCACCGAAAAGTAGTTTTTTCGTGTTGACTGTTTTCCCTTCTATCTAAAAAAAAATTGATAATGCTCTATCGGCGACCAGTATTTCAATAATTTTTTTTTAGTGAATATTTATTAACGAAAAATAATACTAAGTAATTTCTTACGACGATAATTACTCACAATACATATGATCAGTCAATCGAGTTCATTAATCATTTGCTGAAATAACTTTTGCAAATTGATTGGAACTAATTAGAACACTACCTTAAAAGTGGTAATTGAAAAAAGTGGTACATCTTGGCTAACTAACATTCAGATGTAATTGGGTAAAAATAATTGTTGTTAAACTATTTATGTGGCAATATATGGAAAAGCTGTGGTAGAACTTTTTCAATAACCATTTACTCAGATGAATAATGAATAGAAAGCTCAGAGACAATGATGTTCGTTTCGGAAAAACTTGATGAAATCAAAACTGAAAGAACGAGAAGAATTAGGAATGAAATAAATATATTTTGAAAACAGATTGAAATATTGATTTCTACGATTTCCGCTTGTAACATTCTCCATTTCTTTCATTGAATGATGACAAACGAGTACCCAATTTGGTTAATCACACTTGATCTATCCTAATATTTATGACAAGTTTCTATGGAGATTGTTTATTTAATAGTTACCTATTTTGTGATTCCTTTTTACTTTATTAGCGTAGCATTGTCTTCAAGAGCTCAAGCTTCAGCGGAGAACTGTAGCACTATTTCATTCCAACATTTCGAAATTCCTGAAGGCTACGGTAATGTGTAGTTCATTTTTCATAAATGAGATATTTCTTCAAAAAGTATTTCATTCATATAATATCTTAACAGCCATCAATGCATGGATTTCCCAACAGTGATATATTAGGATAAATAGGATACACGTATTCGAGTAAGCTCAACTTTTACTCAAAATACTTTAAATTTTGGGTCATTACAAAATGCGTTTCAATAGGTTGATGACGCAACTATGTAAGTACATTGTTCACTCCGAGTTATTCTCCATAACCTCTTTTAAAAAATATTAGAAATTTCACCTAGATTGGAATGAACCTATCTCTGTTGATAACTCTTTGAGGTCTCCTAGTGCTAAGATTAAAAAAGTCTTCGTTTCAGAATATTCCTAAACACTTTCATAAATACCTTTCTTGGCGAAACATGGTCGTTTCCTCACAGTAAAGCACACTGGTATATTTTTCTAATGAAATTCGAATGTATCGAAATCAAATCAATCAAATCAAATCGTGAGGTGTATTTTTTGAAATTCCGATGAATTCTTTTCAAAAGAATATTGCAATCAATATTTCTAATATGTATAGAACTCTCAACGGCGAATCTTTGTAGTCCTAGGCTAAGAATGTGAACTTGTTTGATCTACATTGTATGTATTTTCTTGACTATTCCAATTCAATATCAGGAAATGAATTATTATTATTGCAGTACAAAAAGACATTCATAGGCTTATTCTTCTTCATCACAACCATATGAAAAAATATTATGAAAACACGATAATCAACAAGTAGAAATTGTTATTTTTCGCTATGAAGATTATCTTTATGTGTATATAAAGTAATGTATTACCAATGAATAGAACTGGCCGATATGTGATGAGAATCCATAGTAAAACTAAATAATAAAGTTTATTGTATGATTTTCACTATAACGGGTTTTACAAAAACCGCAACACGTATTTCGCTATACAATAGCTTCCTCAAGCGTAAACTACAAAAAAACGCTTGAGGAATCTATTGTATAGTAAAACAAGTGTCGCAGTTTTTGTAAAACTCTTTATAGTGGATATCATACAATAAACTGTATCATTCAGTTTTAATGTACTACCATTTTGATTTCATCTCTTGTGAAATTATTGCTTTCATTCTTCCATTCTTATCTGCAATAATGCACGATAAATAAAAATATTCTGTAATAATTTGGTCATTTACCCGAATTTTCTGTTACTATTATTATTCTCTTCCCTACTTTTACTAATTATTTTCATGTTTGAAAATATAAACACTGTTATGATGAAGAAATACAAAGCATTTATCCCGATTTAATATTCTTCATAAATAAATCAGTATCAACTATGTTGTAATAATTTCAAATTCAATCTAAACGAGCTTATGGAACAATCAGTTCACATACGTATGAAACCGAAAGGAAAATATGTTGATTTTGTCAACTCTGATAATGTCATTTATGTTCATTCAGTTGTGAAAAATATTAGAACACGCCAATAAATGTCTGAAACGAATAATCAAAATTAGATTAACAAAAAATCCCGATGATATGTCGAATTTATTGTTGACAAGACGTCCTTCACGAAACTTTCAACACCAACACAAAGGAAATGAAGCGCTGTTAGGTGTCACCAAGCATGACAAAAATTCATCCTTTAGATAATTATAGACGAAGTAGGTGGAAGACAATATGACAGCACTTTTTGTTAATTAGACACGATACTTGCACCTTCAAGGAATCTAGGTAAATTGATTGTCATTTTATTACCATGAAAAAATCATTATTTCTCTTCTCAAACTCACGACATAATGTTTGTTGCTTCACTTCCCGAGAGAAGTTGGATTTTTGACATGAATATTTTATTAAGAATCGCTAATGTTACGTGTATCTGATCACCACAATTATTTATTTCCCTGTATTGTCTATATTTTCCAATCAACATCACAAACTCCAATAAGAGTTTTTTATGAATGACTATTATTGAAGAGTAAGAGATTTGTTTGGATTTCTTTTACAACCATCACAAGATCACCTTTCAAAATGTAATTGTATCTTTCAACCATTCATCACAATTAACATCTGGTATATTTCGACTCATTTACAGAGTTGAACTACAATCAATTGTTGAAAACACATATTTGGATTATTATTAATAGAAAACTTCCCAGAAATTCGACTGCAGGCATCAATAATTCTTTTCTGCAGCTCATTCAGGATATTTCATAAACCATGAAGTTCAAGTAACTCCAGAAAAAAACCGTTGGGTGTTACGTCTGTTGATGATCTTACTATCCGATTGAACTTGAACTTACAGTCCAACTATTCCACTGAAATTGATTCAGCTAATATCTTACTTGCAAAGACTAATAAAGTGATATATCTTTCTATCGAAAATGCAAAATATTTTCTCTCGGGGTTAGTTATAAATTTTCATTCTGGAGTTTTTTAATATATTTCATATTCTATAAGATTATTGATATATCTTTTTCACAAATCCAACATTCCAAAAATTTTTTGAGAATCTATAAAAATTTTACTGAATCCACACTTCAATTGTATGAGAGAGTTAATTGAAAACTCGAAACTTTCATCTTTCCCAAAGTACCTGGTACTTTGCCTGCCAGAAAACTACTACCTTCCCGGCTAATACCACGCTGGACATTAAATTATATCCTACAGACATTTATACAACATATCCCACAGAGATTAATCAGTCTTGAAGATGTTTCTTGTTCATCCAGCAGCAGGACCATTCTGAAATCAGTCAAGTAGATCACCTACAGACCGGTTTCGAGGTATTATCTCTCATCAGTGTGGGAAAGATCCGACTCTAACAGCAGCTTGGGACTCGATTAACTTCAACACGGCTCTACTGCATGTTTGGAACCTTTCTCTTAGAGAAAGATTGTTAACAGCTCCACCTCGCGAATAGAGCCCGATGCGGGGAAGATACATATGTAGGTATCAGTTCTTTGACAGCAATCAAAATGAGTTTGAATACTGCACGACGAGGAACACATACATATAAGAAAATAAACACTTCGAAATGAAATATCGAAACATTCATCTCTCCCAAAGTACATCGTAGGTTCTGGCTTGTATTTTAACATAGTGTCAATAATTTTCAGAATTAACTGGAGGATATCATCTATGGGATATACCGTCATCTATGGGATATACCAAGAAGTCAATCCAATTATGTCAAAATTAAAGAAGCTCCCGAAATATGATTGCGTATATCGAACCGTAATCTGGTTCAATATCATTGACGAGATTTATGGAGAAGCGAAAGAGAGCTTTTTGGCAATGGATTATTCATTCAATCGTTTTGGACTCTGATATCACATAAAGACTGTTTTAGAGGAAATTGGTTTTGAACAACTCTTGTTGATTTTATTTGCATTGTTCTTCTATTAACAAAATGAAAATACTTCGTTCTCTCATATATTTTAGTTAAGTCATCACAAGCGTTTATTTGTATGAGATTCAGACTGTTCCGTGTTAGGAATCACACGTTAAAAGGTAAGACCTCGTTAGTCCTCAGCTCGCACAAGTTTCTCAACTTCTGAGAGTTGTCGTTCGTATGGGGGCGGCAGCTGATTAACGGAAAAACAGATTTTAAACAGATTTTAATATTTATATTTTCTCCATTCCTCTTACATGTTGAATTTTCATAACAACACCTATTTTCGACTGTTATAGTTACGTAAATCTTCCATATACTGTATTGTGTGCTTTCATATGAATGATATCTGATTGGAGAACAAACCGACCAGCAAAAAGTGAATTTTGTATAGCTCAATGTTCATATGAAACTAGCTGTTTCGAAAGTAGTTGTTTAAATGAAAGTAGTTTTTTCGAGAGCTTTCAGTTCGTATCTGAAAATAGAGTTCATTTTGAAATCAATTGCTTTTTTCCTTCCTTCGCAAGTTTCCCACATTTTTTGTATGAAGATGGAAAAGTAGAAACCCAAAACCTCCTTTTCCCATAAACTAATCTCTCCCAAAAATATACTCCATTCAATTGAATTCATCTCGTAATGGGAAGCAACCAATTTGGAAATAATTGAACGTATTCGATGATAGTTCATTAGTAATTATGTGGTTTCTATATTGAACCGTGAATTCTCATTTAATGCTTGTTTCGAATAATTATTATTTTACTCTGTATGATTGACAATTACTCTATCACTGCTTCAATGAAGGCATGAATAGCTAATTGTCAAGCTAATCATACATTCATTAAAACAGTAGTGGAATTTTTTTTCACAATATTCAACATTAGAATATAACTTTTGAGTTAAATGAGTCGAAATATTCTTGGTGTCGCCATATATTGCTGGAGAAATTATTTACTAATTTGCATTCTGCTGTGCGTTAGTAAACCACAAGAAGTATCTTTACCGTGAAACATGCGCTGAGTCTACAAATTCATCGGTCTATTTCTTACGAATTTACCGCAAATTGAACTATTTTTTCTATTACGTCAATTTTTATTGCTGAAAAACACAAATAATGATGTTATCTAATGCATAACTAACCCAAGAAATAATTCTCGAGTATTTTGACATGAATAATTTCCTAATGTGTAGTTGAAACCTGAGGTTTGAATTGTTGAAGATAAATTTCAGTCATTCGTGAGGAAATAAAAATAATGCGAGTGTAATTTTGGTGATAAAAATAATTAGAGGTATTTGGTAATTTCTTCACACCTCTCATTACATTACATAAACATTACATTCATTCACGAATTATCATGGTACATGCTTGTATAGGGTGGCATAACAGAGTCTATATCAGGAACTTTGTCAATATTTTAGAAATAGGCAAGAAAATGTATGTTGAAACCATGGTTTAAACCATAACAATCACCAGCCGACACTTGATTTTTTTCAAGGACAAAACACAAGAACTACAGAAAAATCCTTAAGAGTGGTGTGCCTGTGCGAAAGTACCGATTTACATTGGATTTGAATCGCTGAAGATTAAATCCATTTGGAAAAACGTTCTCAGGAAGTTTACTACATATAAGCGCAGTTCTCCACAAATGGAAAGTTCTTAACCTTTCTTCGATTTTCCAGACTAAAAAAGTTGCAAGTGATGTTCGTGTCTTCAATCAGGCGGATCTGACAAGACATATGGTATCCATTTCAACCCCCAACAAACTTATGGAAGCGGAAAGTGCAGTTGTCTGTTCTGGGTTTCTGTGGCATTGAATTGAACCTGGTAAGTTTTATCCAAATGTGAAGTCACTTTTAGATCCTGAAATCCAAAAAGAATGACGAAACAAGTAAGCTGTTTTCAGCAAAGCAATATTTTAGATTCTTCTTTTTCCAAATAGTCGTTGATATACAATAAAAACGGGGGCGGAGCCAATACGGATCCCTGTAGAATACAAACGTTGATGGGAGAAGTATACGACAGATATCTATCAACGGCCATATACAGAGAACCTTCATTCAGGAAGCTAGAGAGCCAAACACAAAAGCGATACGAAAAGCCAAAGCATCAAAGTTCGGTCAGGAAACCCTCACGCCACACCCAGCCAAAGGCCTTAGAAATATCAAGCGCAACAGCCCTAGACTCCTCATGTTTCCTGATTGCGTCGCCTGTTGATCTTCGTTTCCGAAAGCCGTATTCATGATCGCTCAAGATGTTGAAGCCTTCCAATTATTTAAGAATATGGTGATTTACGGCTTCCTTCGTGATTTTTGATATCACTGATAGCAAAGCGACTGGTCTATATTTATTTGGAAGATTTTTATGCCCCTTTTTCTGGAATAGGCTGAACGCGATCAATCTTCCAACATGAAGGAAAACCGCCTTCCTTGTAAGATAGGTTGAAAAATCTGCAAAATACTGGTGCGAGTTCATTTGCGCCCTTTTTCAGTACGATGACGGAAAATTCAGACGCCTTGTTAATATTGAGCTGTTTCAAAATTCGCCTGACTAGACGTTTGTTGTCGAAAAGTAATTTCCGGCAGTGTGGATTATAGTGTCGGAATAGTGGGTAGTGCCTTTCGGAAAGTCGACTGTAGAGTGGGACACAGATTGTTCAGCTAGTAGATTTGGCTTCTACGGCTGTTGTTGCAATTGAACCATTCGCCTTTGTTAGTGGTGGAATTGTGGATTTGTAAAGTTTTGCAACTATGGTTCCAAATAATTGACAAAATCAATTCAAAAATGAAATTTCATTAGGCACAACGGATTCAAACGTTAACATGCATAGTTTTCATTTCCATCCTGCTACAGCAACTGAGGTCTTCAATGTCATTACTGAAATTAAGAATAAAATTTCCACCGGAATGGACTGCCTAGCTACAAAAATAATCAAATCTATTACTGAATTCATCTGTGAACCACTGTTGAGGGCGGAACTTTTCTAGACCCTCTAAAAATTGGAAAAATAATACTGCAGCCTCAGAAGAAGCTGATAGTCCTGCGGAACGACAGTCGAAACTGAACACATTGAGTCGAAAATTTATGAAATGGTGTCACACAAATAAACTTATAGTCAATGCCGACAAAACTGTTTTAGTTCAATTCTTCAACCGAAGACACTTAGAGCCTATACTAGTTTTTACGCATTGGTACAACTCAAAAGGTTATGAATGAAGAGCATTTGTTGAACATTTACTATGCGATGGTTCATTCAGTACTATCTTACAATGTGCTTTTGTGCGGAGAAGGGATGAACATCAGTCGAGCATTCATCTCTCAAAAAAGGATAGTACGTATGTTGTATGGTCTTCGACTCACAGATTTTATTCTATCGATGAGTATTTTGAATATACTTCCAAATAATGTGATCAATGTATTGTAACCTCTATGTTATACATCTACATATTTTTTTTACTGGACGTTTCCTATATCATTGTTAAATGATCATTCCAAACGAATGAAAACATTATTATTATATTTTTTTTCACCGTAGTGTGCGCCGGTCAGGCCCTATCCCCAGAAGCCCCGATACATTCGGGAGGGCGCGCCAGCATTATCAACCAATGACCACACCCCACACCGTGGGGTAAGTGATCATTGGATCCGAGAATCATGTGCCCTGAGCAAGCGCAGTGAGCCAAAAATGATAGCCTTCTGCATCTGTGCGGCTAAGAGGTCTGCCTTAGTGCGGCAAGCCGGTATGATTTTAAGATTCGAGAGTAGAGAGGACATCTTTCCACCAAAGACTCCAATAATCAGAACAACCATCTTGACAGAGTGATCTGGATAGAGTCTGCAGAGTTATTATTATTATTATTATCATTATTATATTACTAATATGTAATATTAGTAATATAATAATGCAGAAAAAATTATATGTAGAAAAGATAACGAAAAGATGGCGGACGTAGGTGAATCGTCTTTAACTACGGAGCTAAAAAGCGAGTGTAAATATTGCAAAAAAAATGTAACAAACTCAGTTAAGTGTCATAAATGCAAAGCAACTTTCCATCCAAAGTGCTTAGTTCAGGCAGCCCAAGTGAAAAGTGCATCTTGTCGGCATGAAATTGAAAACAGCGAATCACATAAACCCACTTGTTATCAAGAAGTAAGTTAATATGAGATTGAAAATAAACTTTTACATTAATTAATGAAAGAACTTGAATCCAAATGCAACATTCTGAATGAAAATTGCAGCCTTTTGAAAGATAAAGTAAATTTTCTATTAGAAAAACTTAGTATATTAGAGAATAACAATATCAGCACAAATGTTATCAATGTAAAAAACCATAAAGCGGTAAAAAATATAATGCCGGTTCCAAAAACAGCAGCTGTACACAGTCCTGAGTCATCATCACAAAAACTAGATTCGAAATCTTATAGTTCAGTGAATAAGTACTGAAATAAAGAACATAATCAGAAATGTCCTAAAATCATAACAAGAGAGGAAGTTAATGCAGCAATCATGACGACTGAAGCGGCTAATTTGGTGCGCGATGTGCAAAACTTGGAAATTGTACTTGAAAAATGACAACAAGTTTCTCGCAAAAAAGATTTCAAGAAAAGTAGAAGAGTCGTGATAGGCGGAAATGAGGAAATACCTGACATTAGTACTGCGCCTAAAGTTCCCTCTCTCCACGTAACTCGGCTGAAACCCGACACTGAACCTGATGTTCTGAAGAAAACACTGGAAAAACTAGGTGCCAGAAAAATGCCATAAGAATTCTAGCTAAAGCAAGTTACAAATATCCTTGTCGTCCTCTTTGTGTTCAACTCGGCATTATGCCACTTCCAACCACTCTATGTCTATAAAGTGTTACTGGAGATCCATTAAAATGTTGAAAAATTTGAAAGATATAGTGAAAACATGCATATGAAACGAGGTCCGCAAGTTTATTGAACCTGCCTAGACATAATTTGACTATCAGTAAAAGAAATTCACTGAAA
>WOGO01004335.1:0-13361 GCA_015342085.1 Leptinotarsa defecta | reverse complement strand
TGCTTCTCACTAACAAACTAAACATGCTTAACCGCAAAAACTGTAAACATATGTTCGAAACGAGTTTACCAACATAAAAAAATTGCTAATCGAATGTACGTAGCCGCGAAATTTGAACATTCACCATATTTTATGAACAGACCTCGTATATAATATGCTCAAAATAAAAAAATTGCTCATTTTTTCGGTATTTTCGCCTTCCATAATCTGAAAATAATGATAATTTCACACAGCAGTAGAAAAGGCAAGCTTCTATGTCAGAATTATAAGAAATAACAATATACTTTTCTCATACAAAAATATTAAATTTAATTTTGCCTTTCAAAAAATAGCTAAATATAACAAATGTGTGAAAAAAGATAAAAAATAATGATAATATTTATTTAATTTTCAATCATTTCTTAACTAATAAATCCACCCTAGTCAAGTTCAAATAAAAAATTGTTGCAACGATTTACATGAATAAGAGAAAATTTAATTTTTTTATCGACCTCTTTTTGGATATTTTTACCTTCCACAATATGAAATATAACATTTGTCGAAGAAGTCGAGAAATAAATAATCAGGCAAGGAAAAACTGCAAATATCTTTGAATTTTTTGTCAATTTCTGAAGACGGAGGCAGATTTTGGCCTCCGAAACGTTAATATAAGTATTGTATTATTTCTCAGCAATTTTTTTGATAGGCAAAGTTGTTAAATACGACAAGTTACTGATAAATAGAATATTTTTCATTGTGAAAAATACTTTGATTTCACACGGTTAATTATCGGGGTAAACTGAAAAGTTTGCCCTTTCTACACTTGTATAAAGTTCTCCATTATAATTTTCATACTTCTCAGATTTTGGAAGGCAAAAATACCAAGAAAGGTCGATAAAAACTGATTTTCCTCTACAAACAATGACTTTCGTTGAAGAAATTTAATTTTTCTGAATACTAGTTCTTTATATCCTTTTTGGACTATTTAGTAAAAATTTTCGTCAACGCATGTTCAATATTCAATTGTAACCTGAATATGATAAAACTGAAAAGTGATTAAGTTTGGATTTGGATTTTTGAAATAGGTATCTTCGTCTGCTTCTTAGTTTTTTATCTAAATGCCAAATGCTATAACCTATTTTATTGCACTTTTTGAAAACTCATTTTCCAATAAAATAGTGGAAAAAACTATTGAAAAGGACAATATCCAATTTTTTAAAAGATTTTTAGAGATCTTTAACACTTTCCTTAGAGCAAACATAAATAAGGGCATTAGGTTACACAAAATTAGGATGACGAGGTAGATTCCAAACTGATTTTTTCTTGATTATTCCATTGTTCACTTTTGTATCATGATATAAGGAAATTGGTTATTTTGATAAAAATGTGTTTTATTATTTTTGATATTGAAATATAAGATCTTTGATGAATGTGGATTCTTGCTAAAATTCTTTCATTGATATCTGTTCAGGTATATAGTTCTGAAACATTAGACAACTGTTATTGATCTATAATAATTATTGAGAAATTTTCACAAACATCTTTTTTTCAACTCGATTTTTTTAGCTGCAAAAAAATTGAAAATTTAGGAAAATTCAAAAATTATTTGCGAAATTGCAAAATTAGGAAGAGTAACACAAAATTTGATACCAAATCATTATACTGGACAAATCACTAAACTGGATGGCAGGAAATTATGTGGAAAACATAAATATGTTCAAAAAAATGTTTAAGATATGTTTTTTCCGCTAACGAGCTATCGCACCCCTATGAACAACAACTCTCAGAAGTCTAAAATTGTGCGAGCTAAGGACTAACGGGGCCTCACCTTTTAACGTGTGATTCCTAACACGGATTGGACGATAGCAAGTGAAAATCGAGCGCTCAGCCTGGGGCTTGAACCATCGACTCACACATCGGCCGATTGACTGAGTGAACAAAGCACGTCGAACCGCCCGGCTACCGACCGCTGAAATAATTTCTTTGAGGTCGTTTCAGTCCAAATATTCAAGGGTGGGAAAATTATATCTTGAATGATGATATGACATGACAGTGAAATGACAGCCTAGTAAAATAGTGCCATTTCTGGACGTTGGAATTCGCCTTCAGACTAATTTACTATTTGGGACGAATATCAAAAACAAATAGTTTGAGAATTATAAACAATTCAGATGAAATAAGAGAGGTTCGTTATTCAAAAACCCTTTTAGATATTCAAAATTTAAAAAGATTCTTGAATAGCAGGAAATTTTCTTTAAAGTCCGGTCTAAGGGAACTGTAGAACTGACATTTATGATTTTAATTGATATCGATTTGGATGCTTCAACAAAAAATTATTTTAACTCATTAAATATGGATATTACGAAACTATAAAAAAATATTTCTTGCTGGATAGTTGAATAATTAATAATCTGTCTTCAAAAGTTTATTTGCGCAATTTTTATCATAATTTTGATTTTTTTAATTAACACACTATTACCCAAGTTGCATGTTTTTATAAAAAAATTTGATGATTTCAAAAACTAAAACTTGAAAATAAAAAAAATATCCTTTTTTCTGTTTGAATTTTTTCCAATATTTTATTGTTTTGTTTTCTTTTAATAAAAAGTACATGAATACATATTTTTTTAAATTGTTTATTCTTGTGTGTGAATGAATACACTGTTCATGAGATTACCAATAATAGTAAAGAAGAATAATACAAATCATGAAATTATGAAACAACAACAAAAATTAATTGGCACTCAAATTATGTTTTGAATTAGAGAAAGTTTAATCCATTACACAAAAATTTGCATAATGAACAAATAGTTTGGTTGCAGTTTTTCAAATCCAATTTTTGAACATCTTCACCAGTTGAAAGTTATCAGATTATTGAAAAAAATATTGAAGTACGACTATGTGCTTTTCGTCAAACATTCCAACCCAACTCGAATATTTTAATTATATTATTTTTATTAATAGGTATATTAATTCATTCACGTTGCAAATCTATTAAGACATTTCAATAACAAACTGCTACCTCTAACATTAAACAATGAACAATGTCACCCACACTCAAAAACTATATTATCATTTGAATTGAAGTGGTTATATTTTTAGGAGTGAATAATTTTTTCCCAAAAAATATATTATCATATGATACTAAAGATATATTATCAAATTATTTTATATATTTTATAAAATATGTAGATTAGTTTATGGTTGTATATTCTTGCATAAAATGATTATAATTATGACATTTTCAACATGCTAATGGAGTCGAACGTAAAAGGTAAGACCTATCATCATCTTTTAAACACCTTTATATTGTGTTAATTTTATTTATTAATTGTTCACAATTTTATACATAAGTGTTATTGGTCAAATAATCATTTTGAATATTTTTATTCTTGCTTCCTGAAAGTTTCGTACCTTGTAAACGTTATGTAAATTACTCATTGAAAACATACATACAAATATCCACGATATTTTTCATTTTCATTACCTTTCGACGTATTTTTTGTAATAAAATGATGGTTTATACTTGAATCTTTGACTAAAAAAGTTTCGAATTCTTTATTAAGTAATACCTACACTCCGGTTCATGAAAATTGCAATAAGTAGATATAATTTTCTTTCCCATCCGTTTTCACTTACTTGCCGGTCCCTCTTGGTACTTTTTTACAAACAGTTCAGGAAATAAGTCGTTGCAAACGTGTAAGTTATTAGCCATTTAGGCAAAAAACATCTCTATGGGAAACGTCATAATTCACGTGCCATCCCTGATCATTAGTTTAAATGGCAAATGTGCGCAAGCCCGTAATAGGTACATATAGCTTAGAAATATTGATTAACAAATACTCTAACTTATGCAATGTACAGCCTACAAATGAAAATCATACTTGTGCGTCTCGAGCACTTGGTTTTTATTTTCACTGAAATAACTTGTCCATTTCGTTCAATGGTCAAGTCGGATAACAGGATGAGAAGGAAAAGATATTTATTTACCTTGGTTTTGTCGACAAACTTAAGTCACAATTTATCCTTGTAGATAGACGAAACTCACTATCATGTATTTTTACGCAGATAATTTTTATCGAGCAAAACTGATAAAATATAAATAAGTACCTAATACTGTAAGTGCCTGGCTGAACTAAATCTGTGTGGCAAGGGGTGCTGAACTACCCTACTGAATCGGTGATCGATGGGTTTGCACAGGCGCAAAATCTCGGTACACTTAAGTATACAGGGCGAAAGGGGATAGCCTACCTTGATATTTCCCAACAGTCCTTTTCTCACGAATCGCCGAATGAAAATGCGCGCTACTTTTATTCACGGCGCGTGTCCTTTATTATGGAGGGAATCGAAGTTGATGCAACGGTTTCGGGTCGATGTTGTGGTGCTTTTTGTAGAGGCCGTTATGCATTACGCGTCAAAAAAGTTTTTGAAATAGTGTTGTATAGGATATATGTATAGGGCGATTCATGTTAGAGGATAGTTTTGTAAAAAGTCAGTATATATGATTCTCCAATGAGGACAATTTTGTTTTAAATAAAACGTAAACAATTTGAGATAAATGTTAAGGTGTTATTATGAAACCAATAGAGAAAATAAACTCTACATGACACAGTACATTAAATGCTCCAATTAAAACAGAAGTGAATTCTAAATCAATATTGATAATTGATAATATTTTGTCAATCATTATGATTGTCTGTATAACTGTTCAATATCCGGGATAAACAGAAATTTCGGAAAATGGTTTTCATTTTTTCTGGCTTCATTTTTCGAAGGATTCGAAAATAAATTGCACTTCCACATTGCCACTCCCGGCCACTATCATCAACTTCATTTTTTATTAATGGAGCTACATTGGATCCCTTCTGTTTTGAATAGAACCAGATTTTACCTTTTCAATGATATATCATAAGTTATCATTCTTTTTAGAAAAAATGGAGATATTGAAAAAAATTAATTCTTATCATAATAGGCTTTGACTTTGATGTTTGTAAATTCGACTTTCAATTTGTTACACTCAATGACATTTTGTTATTGTACAAGTCATTGAATTTTTGGCGAAAAATGGCTTTCGCGAATGAAGGAAGAAGAGATATGATACAAATTTATTACAAATACGATAGAAACAGTGTTAGGACATGGGAAATGTGTTTAAACTTGTATCCCGAAAGACGACAACCACATCGAACGATGTTCAAGTTATTGGATCAAAATCTTACCGAGTTTGGTTCGTTTGAAAAGTCAATAAAAAATACGGAGGCAGAATGGATCAGAAAACTAAAGAAAATTTGATGAATGGGGTATGTATGAGGTAAGTTATAGATTGTGTCCTTTTCAATGAAAACTAATAATTTGCAGATAAACATGAACCCGGGAAAATCTACATGTCAAATTTCCTCCGAAATGGAATATTTGTCATACAAGTGCTTGGAGACATCTCAAAAAAAGCAGTTTAAAACGTTACAAAATACACACATCTCAAAAATTGCATCCAGGTGATCCCAAAAGGCGATTAGAATTTTGTATTTGTCTAATAAGAAGACCTGATTTTCCTGTTTTCCTGAAAAATATAAATTGGACAGATGAAAGCATTTTTACTAATTGTGGGATATTCAACCGAAATAACGAACACATTTGGAGCATAAACAACCTTAGGCAGTTCCGAGAAATTCGACCTCAAGTGCGACTTAGTATTAACGTGTGGACAGGAATTTACGAATATAGAATTTTGGGTCCTCATTTGACGGAATTCTGAATGGAGAAACCTATCACCAGTTTTAAATGTCGATTTTCGAAGACTATTTGGATGATCTACCTTTCGCTAACTATAACAACATCTGGTTTCAACATGATGGTGCTCCACCGAACACTACCAGACGAGTATCTAATTACCTGACTGAAAGGTTTGGTAATAAATGGATAGGGAATAATGGGCCGGTCAGGTGGCCAGCAAGATTTCCAGACTTAAGTGTTATGGATACATTCTTATGGGGTACACTGAAAAATAGAGTTTATGGTCAGAGGGATTATCAAAATATTGAGGACTTTCAACACAACATTGTTAGAGAGTTCGGAAGATTGAGGAGGCCAGCATTTTGAGCATTTGCTGTGATTTACTTTTGTCTTTACATTTTAGATGATTATTGTTATTTGTTCAAAGTTCTATTTTCATTGAAAAGGACACAATGTCTTATTCATACACTAATACACACCTCATTTATCAAATTTTGATTTTTGATTGTGTCTCCGTATTTTTTTTCTCGGCTTTTCGAATGAACCAAACTCGGTGAGATTTTGATCCATCAACTTGAGCATAGTTCGATGTGGTTGTCGTCTTTCGGGATACACGTTTAAATACATTTCCGATCTCCTAACACTGTTTATATCGTATTTGTTCTTCTAAATTCAGAAAGAATTTAGAAGTCAAAGCCTATTATGATAAGAATTTTTTTTTCAATATCTCTAATTTTTTGAAAATGAATGATAACTTGTGATACATAATTGAAAAGGTAAAATCTGGTAAAATAATATTGTATCATTTCTGTTTATTCAAAACAGAAATGATACAATATTATTTTCAATTTCTTCGAAAAATAAAGTAAAAAAAAAATAAAAACAATTTTCCGAAATTTCTGTTTTTTTCGGATATCTCCAGATATACTTGGAATTTCAGAACTTTCTCAACGGCATATTGTTACTCAGGTAAATACGCAAATTTGTCCAAATTCAACCATCTTCGTGTCTCTCATAGTTTCCGAGATATCAATGGTGAGGATCGAATTTGAAACACCCTGTATACTTCGATACCAGTTATGTCCCTTTTAAGCAAATCTGGATCGTCAAAATTCAACAATTTTGGAAGAACTAAGCTGCCACATGTTTCATGTCTAATATCTATCAAAAAAATTTCTACAAAAAGTACAGGTCCGCATTTAACATTTTCAAGGTGACCGGTAATACATTTGTGGGATCGTGACAAATTAATGATGTTAACTCTTAAACAACATTTTAATCGATAAAAATTAACCAAAATATATATTCAAAACATCTGTATGTACACCTAATTATTTCCTTTGCAGGTACATTAAAATTTTCCGACAATCTTTTCCCAGTCGTGAATCTGGAGTAAAGCTTCTTTGGCTGCTACACCCATATTTCCTTCTGCAGAATTTTCAGGTTCATAACTCAAAATAAGACTGGCTTCTGCCAGGTACCTGACTACTTCTCTTAGTTTTTTTTTCAGTTCCGCCTTCGAGAAAGATTTTTCTGATAGTTGCCTGGTGAGCAGAATCATCATGGGGGCATGAAGTTCGTAAAGAGTCACACCTGTAACAAAAACAACATCATTTTTCCAAGGGTATGATATTTTGTCGAAAGTAATACCACAATATATAAAAATGTGATCGATAAGTAGTCAGTTTTCAACCAAAACTCTGTTATTTAGCAATATCATGAGAGCAAACAGCACGTCCGACAACTGATTTTATCTACCGTTGGTTTATTGATTGGTGTTACTCAAAAGTTTGAGTTAAAAAAATTGGCATTTATCTGTGAAAATTTTTAGATTGAGTGGTATCCGTTAAGAATTTTTCTGGAGTCTTAGCTGAATACATTGGAATGGTAACAAAATATCAATTCTCGAATTTAATCTATATCATTACCTGAATAACAACAAATGTCAACAATAATGGCAACAAGATGGCACCCAGTCGCCATCTTGAAAGTTTCACCTGTCAATTTCACTTCAAAATAGAGTATTTATGCATTAATTTCATTATCCTAAATTTCAATTTTTTGAGTTGACCATTTCAAAAAATAAAAGGGGGGAGGACATTGAAGAAATGTGTATATTTACACAGTAAATAAGTGACTTGACTCGTATTTTTCAACGATAGGAATTCATTGTTAAAATCTATCGTGAGACCGCAGATCCGGCCTCTACTCACATGACGCCGCTAGATATAGCGCCAGAACGTCGCGTATTCAGTTAGATTTTTTTTATCTCCAGAATAACGTTTCCATTCGAATCAAAAATGTCTTGTTTGGATTGAGACAGGTATATTCTCAGGAATGGGAAGTTTTGGCTTTCTATTTCACCATTTTCATACAAAAATGTGGGAAATTTTCAAAGAGAGATAGAAAGCAATGGATTTCAAAATAAACTCTTTACAAAAATGTGTAGATCGTGCAAAGGAGTAACTTTTAGACACAAACGGGAAGAAACTTCCCTCTCGAAATAACTACTTTCCTATATTAACATGAAAAAAGCTACTTTCGGAACAACTACTCTCTAAAAAATATACCTCTTTCAATTTTAACAAGATCCCTGTGGCTGGGATTGAATCAAATAAGCGATTTTCCTCCACAAAAAAATGGATTTCGTTAAATACTATTCAATGTCTAAGGTCACTACTCCACTCTTTTTTTTTTGATATTATACCTATAATTATTCAATAACCATACACGATGAAAGAACACCCACGGTCAGGCAAGGCCTTAGTAAGTGTTCCTTCATCACAAAAATTATTATTTATACCACGTAAGAACACTGTTGAAACTACTTACTGAAATGAGAATTAGTAAAGTGAGACATTTATTTGCCAAATATTTGTATTAAATTTTACAGCCTAACATTTGTTACAATTCTTATACTTTATACATGTTTGCATTTTCATTTTAACATTTACCGTTTTTACTTTTTTGCCTTTTATTTTTACATTCTTACATGAATATATTTTGACATTTTAACATTTCTAAAATTTTAATTTCCACATCTTTACATTTTCATAACCTGAATTGTCAAATCCATTTTACTGTCACTGTTCTGATTTATAATGTGAATATTGTGAATAAATCAGTAATACCCACGCACAGGGTGTCCTTTGTGGGTTTCCTAAATTTGTTTAGATTGTTCAAATTTTTATTAACTGATCCTTGTACTGAAACTTGAATAAATTCCTACATTATTATTATTATATTAATAGAAGACTCTATATAATTTCTCTAAGTGAATGTACGAGTATACGCGTTGGATAGTGGGATCTATAAATAACCGATAAAAAGCAGAAATGTTTTATACTTCTTGTTGGCCTAGTTTTCCCCGGCTTACTATATTTTCTGAAAGTTTATTTATACAATGGAAGGTGTACGAGTAAACTGAGACGAAATTTACTACAGTTATCATAAAAATCTTGGGGAAACAAACCACTGTCGTTTAGATTTAGTTCCAAAGCAAGTATAATGTAATTATCAATAGTGATTAAAAACGGGAAATAAAGGTTTTGGTTTTCTACTCCTCCATCTCGATATATAAAAATCAATTCAAAGTACTCACCTCTGATTCTTGTAAAACCTGGTTCAATAATATCGAAGACAGTTAATATCTCTTTACAGATATTTTGTTTTCTTAGCAAAATTTCATCAGTCAGTTCGTGTATCAAGTGTCCTTCTATTTTTCCGTAAAGCTGACTTAATGAAATTTTAACAGCCAAGCACAGGTAATGGGTGGGATGAAGAACATTTCTATATTTGTCCAGGAATAGTTCCATTGCATTTATGTCATTACAGTCTATCTGTTCAACCTCTTGCGATATCCTGAAAAACAAAAATATAGTTCACACGTTAGGTAAGGAATCACACGTTAAAAGGTAAGACCTCGTTAATGCTTAGCTCGCACAAGTTGCAACTTCTAAGGGTTATCGTTCGTAGGGGTGCAACAGCTGGTTAACGGAAAAACAGAAAACAGAACAGAACAGAATGATAAAAAATGTGAAGCAAATGTTGGCCAGGAAAATTTTTCTTTTGGATATGGACTCCCTTATCACTTAGCGAAATGATATATAATTTTCAACCTATTCTCATATCAAGCAACAACTATACACAACAAAACTCATAAAAGTCAGTTGAGCCGTTTCGGAATATTTTTATACAGGCCGTTCCTATTATCATGTGGTAACATTGCTATATTCTAAACTAAACCGTAACAGATACGAGGACGGTAAAATGGGAAAAAAGGTAAGTGTCATCGGGAATGATACAATGGTCGAAGAAAATTTACGGGGACTCTCGCCCTTCTCGAGTTATACGGGGAAAACAAAAAATGCTGTTTTTCGTTGTTTCAAATGGAATTGTTATTTCGGAGAATATCAAAAAATGGAAAAAAAAATGTTATTGTATTCGACGTGTACTATGACGATGTTATGATAAATATTCGATAAAACGTTTAGGTCAACATGGCCACCATCAACTATTTTTTTAATACGGACCTGTCTTTTTATTACAGATATTGATATAGCGATAAATTCACAATCCAAGAGTGTATCACATTTGATATTTTTATAGCGTTTCATTTGAAATAATCACCATCATCAGCGGCAACAATCAAGCAGAAAAAAAAAATTTATCATGAACTTTTGGGAAAAATGTAACCAATACGGAAAATCAAAGCTACATGGCAATCTACATTAAATGCTCGAATTGACGACATCGTTGTTGAATGCACATAGGTTGTCAGTCTAGGCAATTTCTGTGGCAGTTGGCTAGCATAATAGGTGTAATACTTATGCATGCATCTCTTATTTTTTGTTCGAGATGGTCGATATCTGTACTTGGTGTTGAAAAAACCTTATCCTTTATGTATCCCCAGACAAAAAAAATCTAAAACAGTAAGATCTGGAGATCGAGCTGGCCAGTTAATTGGTCCAATGTTTCCAATCCCTTTTCTTGGTAATATTGCATCTATATGTCCCCTTATTATTGCTGCATTATTAGGAGGAGCGCCGTCCTGTTGAAAATATTGTATTTCATGACGGATATTTAGTGGCAATTAATCAAAGTCATCGAATTCATTGAGTAGAAAATGAAGATACATTTCACTATTTGAATGATCATCGTAAAAGTAAGGGCCAAGGATGTTTGTTCTCATAATTCCCAATCAAACATTTATTCGGAACCTTTCTTGGAAATTGGATTCCCTATGTAAATATTCCTATTAAACCAACCATTGTTGGTGAATTTTGATTCGTCCGTCCACATTATTCTTTTACAAATATTTTCAATTTCCCTATTTCTACGTCTTAACCACTTCGTAAATCATACTCTCCTTTCGTAATCCCTTTCATTGAGGTGATGAACTTTGCATATCCTGTAACATTTATATTTGTCCTGTAATAAAAAAGACAGATCCGTATTAAAAAAAAGATGATGGTGGCCATGTTGACAGGAAACGTTTTATCGAAACTGTTTCATAGTTGTGGTCAATGATAGAAATTCAAACTTTTACTCTTCGAAAGATAAACAGATTTGAAATAAAAATAGATGATCAACATAAATAAATTGAATAAAATACAAGGAGGAGATAATCAGAATAATGAAAGCTGAACGAACGAAATAATTTTTATATTATAATTTTCGATGTAAACAAAAAATACAATCAAAAGTGAATTCAGAAAAACTGGTTTCCAGCTGATTATAGTTTTTCAATTTTGGGTCTTGATTTTGTTCCACTGAAGAGGGATTTTTTTAAATATCATCTAAGAAGTGCTAAGAAAAGTCTTCTGCTATCTGTTATCCGCTATAAGTCACTAAAAATTAACATATTCCCTATAACTCAACATCTTGACATTGATATATAAACTTGCAAAAATGAATTATGATGTGAAAAAAAAAGTTTGACATAGCTTTTAAATCAAGCAAACACGGCATTGAGGTTTTGAGTTGCAGAATTTTCTCTGGATGAGAGAGAATTTCCATAGTTATGTCATCGACAGTTTGTACTGAATAAATTAATTTTTCAGTATTGAAAATTAGGCAGTACTTCTTTGAATATATATTAAATGGACAGATCAAATTATTGGAATCAAAAAAACAATTTCTTCATTCAACGTAAACAATCAACACTTGATGCATCGCGTACATAATTCTATATTTATAATCTCGGACCAATCTGTCACCAACACAGATATAGCTTGTCAAAACTAGGAAGAGACTTGAGAATTCTATCTGTCTCCCTCTCTCAAACACACAGTCTCCTAATGCATCTTAGGGAAGGTCCTAAGAAGAGACTTTGAGATCGCTTCCTAGATTTGACAAGCTGTACATGCAAATCAATGGAAACGCACAGAAATGTTATTCCAGTCACCTGTTTAGTAATAGCTTCATGGACCGAGAGGCTATGGTGTATCCCGGACAACTTTTAGAAACGTCGTTGCAACTCCAAGATGACTCTTGATCCAGAGGATTATCACAAAGAACTAGACCAGTCTTACATTTCGGACAGATGAGCGCTCCGCTATAGCTTCCCATTTCTGTAGGGTCGGAACATCTTTCGCAGAAGCACTCGAAGAATTTGTTGTCAAAAAGGTGTTCACGCCTTTTCAGAGTATTCTGAAAAATTGATCTGTTGAGTAGTAATAGAAAGTGAAGTGAAAAGAGATATTGTTACAAAACAAACATGGATTTCCAATAGTATTTTCTAAGGAAACACATTTCTGCTTTCATACTCATTAATTCAAATACAGTGCTACCAAACAAGAGAGCAGTTGGTGTCAAATTTACACTGAGAACGGTTTGTAGATGAAAATAGAGTCATGTTTGCAATTTGAGCCATATACACTGAGAATAATATGTTTTCTCAAGTTCTTATTTTCTGCCCCATCCAGTACGACAAAAAATGAGGTTGTTTCAAAAGTTCTTTCCGTTTTTATGAGTCTACTTGAACCTGTAATACATCAGTGAATACTCATTCAATTTGATCTAAATAAGCGCCTTTTTAATCAGTGCACTATTGCCAACGTAATGCAAGTCGATTCATTCAATCAGCATGAAAATTGTTTGCTACGGATTCGATAAAGTCGACGATGGTCGTTTTGCCTGGTTCTGATTGGCAAAGATTCTACCGGTGTGAAACTTATCGAAGTGATTGAAAAGATAAAAGTCGGTTGGCGAGAGGTCTGGAAGTATAGTCACGAATAGAAACCTGCAAACCACGGCTAATAAATCCGAAAACATAATACATTTTACTGGAGATCGGTCGTGAAAGCCTACACAACATAATCAATCCCCATTCACAAAGGGGGTGACACCTCAGATCCCTCAAACTTTCGACCCATCTCGCTTATTCCAACCCTTGGTAAAATTATAGAAAAATTGGTAGAAATTAGGTTGATGAATTTCATATCTGCCAACAAAATCTTAAATCATCAACAATTTGGCTTTCAATCCAAAAAGAGTACAGGGGATGCAATTTTCCATCTGCTAAAAAGACTTTACTCTGAGTTGAACCTGAAAAAGAAATGTGCAGCAGTCTTCTGTGACTTGTCGAAAGCTTTCGATTGTGTGAACCACGAAATTCTGCTACGCAAACTCCAACACTATGGTTTCAG
>WOGO01004334.1:0-13362 GCA_015342085.1 Leptinotarsa defecta | reverse complement strand
ATACCACGAAGGGTTTTGGATTATATCCGACAGGCGCCAGTATAGGAATCTTCACAGAAAATTTCCTGCATATACAATTGGCAATACAACTGAAAGAGTCGACCTTCAATTTTGGAACGGGCACACTTGCAGACCGGTTTCGAGCTTATTAGCCACTCGTCAGTGCAAGATAGTGGCCATCATCGACTCAAAGTCAATGATATTCCATAATTGAAAATCGAAATACTTTCAGAGTATTTCATTTCCCTTCCTAAGTTGGAGCGAACAACAAAATGTCACTCCATCTAGTGGAGGAGGTACTAACCAATGGATATGCAGGAGTCATTCCATTCAACCTACTGTGTAGGTATATCCGAGACTGCCTTGAACATTTAAAGATCATATCTTTAGATTTGTTTACTGCCAGTTTTCAAGCATAGCCCACCGAATAATAAGAAATGTTATTTAAATGTAATTACGTACATACTGTTACCATGACATTAGTAGATCAAACCCATCGGTGACAAAAAGTCGTGATGTTATGAATGAATTGAGAAATAGTTTGTGAACTGTTTTTCATTTCATGTCGGTCAATTGAATTTTTGAGGTATTTGGTTGGAAACAACTGTTAACAGCATTATGATTATGAACAATATTACCAATCTGTTTTTACGATGTCAGGAAGATTTAAGTGAAGAATACAATTGCTAGTGGTGCCGTTGGAAACAGAAAGTAAGGGGTAATTCCTTGGAATCTGCAACGCTTTCAAAAATGATTTCACTAGGCATTCTAACGACTTTCAATTATGCGTTTGTTCAGAGTTTAAAATGTCATTAGTCATTGTGATATATTTGAAACTTTGGACTTAATCTAGTTTCATAGTTTACTAACTAAAATCCAACTTCATATCATCCTTGATGGGTTGTCCATTTCACGAGAGGCTAGCGTTGATTATGTTCATCACCGATAACAAACTTTAGTATTCGAGTTTTGATTGACTTGGTTACTGTAAAATTGAAAAAAGTCATACAACAATTTTCCATCCATCATGAACAAGGCAAGAAATAACATCATAGTTGCCCTGGTTGCGTCAATCGACTTCGGGTATCAAGACGAAAAGGATTTTTTCGTTACAAAAGGCGCATTTGCACTATGTTCATTTCGAAAATGAAATCTGCGGGTAATTTGGAAAATATTGGCGGAAACAAAATTTCGCTTGGATACTTATTCCAAAAAACAGCCTTGGAAAAGTGGCTCGGCGAAAAAGGGCATGACATCACCAGATATACGGATTGCAAAGCCAGCTATTGGTTCGATGTTATTTTCAAACGTTTCTATGAGAGTGGTATGCACGTTAATTTTTTTCCTTTTTTTGTATTTACCTGCCTATAATGTGGATGTTTGATGAAATAAATGTCTTCATACCTATCAATGAACTAGTGAACAAAACTTCATTTATCACTTATGCACATTACATTTCAGACAAGTATGACTCTTTGAAACCACCCCTTACTATGACATGTGGTTATTGACGTTATTTATATCGAAGGAAATATGTTTTATGAACACCTTGATAGTATTACAACTAAGTATTGCACCTTTAGACACTGAAACACAGAACACAGCGTTCGATTCATTGGTGTATGATATGTGTTTTAAATACATTGGAGAATGATCATGAACTCGTAGAATACAAAATCTACTACTCCAGTATCCACTGTCTTGTGTTCATGTTGTTTCTAATAAATCTTCGACGTTTACCTTTTACCATGAACTATAGAATGTTTTGTGTAACTATTATCAGCACTGTAAATATAATCTAGAATCTAGAACAAATTATAATCTAGAAACCGAAACACATACATATCATTCGATTCACCAAATGTTTATCCAGACAACAGTTATACCCAAGAGATTGAGAGTATGTTGGAAGCTCTGCGAAAGTAGCGTTCATTCAAACCGTAAAATTGAAGGAGCCGAATTTCCTCTCCAGCAGCGCTTTTCTTAATGAGTTTCGAGGCAGATACTTTTCCCGAAATATCTGGGCTAGTATTCATTTGGGTTTCATCAAGGAGAATGATTATATAAAATATAATTAACTTCACCTTTCATTTTCCCAATAAACAATCTTGTTATGGATTCTCTGTGGCAATAACAAAGGATAATATCTCAATATTTTGAACTAATTTTTCTTAGAATTTAATGAATTTTCTTTCATTTAAATCAGTGTAATCACGTTATAGCTTCAAGTGAATATGCCAAGAATCAGATAGTTAAAGTTGTAGTTACTTAAATTAACTCAAATTGTGTTATGTGATGGAATCGGTCGATACTTCATGAACATCCATGAAGTATTTAAGAAGTAATTCATTGTGAGATATTTACTGTACAGTTTAATAAAAACACAACACGTGTTTCGTTATACAATAGATTTTTTAGGCGTGTCTATATTATAGTATAGTTCTCACTATACTATACTATAGTATAAACTATAGATTATATAGTATAAACTATAGACAGTATGGTATAAACTAGACTATATATACTATAGTATAGTATTTACTACACTCACAATAACAAGATCCTCGAAATACGTGATTCATTCATCCTGTTAAATTCATCTTACAGTTATTCCTATTCGAAAGAGATAAGTTTTCAGTACATTCGGCCGTTACTTGATGAAGATTCATAGTAATTTCATAAACTACACCTTACGGTTCAAGCTCCACAAACTTTCTTTGAGAAATATATCATGACATGATTCGCTAACACAGAAGTTTTTTCAACAGTGATTCAAAAATAATCTGTTTAAAATCTGTTTTTCCATTAACCAGCTGTCGCACCCCTATGAACGACCACCCTCAGAAGTCGAAACTTGTGTGAGCTAAGGATGAATGAAGTCTTACCTTTCAACGTGTGATTCCTAACACGGGTTGGATGATAGCAAGTGAAAATCGATCGTTCAGACTGGGGCTTGAACCACCGACCAACACGACAGTCAATTCGAGTGAGTAAACAAAGCACCCACGTCGAACTGCCTGGATACCCCTTGAAACCAGTTATTCTGGAATCGACAATACCAAAAATCATCAACAAACATGATTTCATAATTTATCACAAAACGACTCATACAAACACAACTATCAACCACTACCTTCATCAACATTACCTTAGCAACAACCAGCTCAGCAACCTACCGGATATGATCCAAAGACACAATAGTATTCTTTTGCCAACAGAGAATTTGAATGACAGAATCTCCGAATGCAAAAGATGTTTTGAATTAAATAAAATCAATTCAATCTATGCATGTTGAAAAATAACCACAACTTCGACATAAACGAAGATGAACTATATACAGAAGATAAAGAACAAAAATTCAACCTGCTGAAATCCCTGAAAATCAATGAACGTGAACAATCACACTTCCATTTGAACGACCAGCAAAAATTAAATTTCCCACCACCGTTTGATTCATTTTCATAAGAAACTAGTTGTTGCTCGCGGCTACGCCCGCATATAATTTGGTAGTTGTAGTACTGGGTAGTACATGTTGCTGTATCGCTGCTGTTCCAATCTTTTGACAGAATCAGAATCAACGATCTTAGGCGTGCGCAGTGTTATAGAACAGTGCTTTCGAAAAAAATTTCAACAGCGCCATCTAGTGGCGAGTTACAGAAAAATTGATAGCCTATAAACCTTCTCTATGAAAAATTACTCATATATGTCAAGTTTCATCATGATCGGTTGGGCGATGTAGAAGTTTATCACTTACCAACCAACGATCATCCATTTTTATATATTAGATTTCCTAGAATAAGTCAAATCATTAAAATTTCCTAGAATTAGTCGAATCATAAGTGAGAATAATTTTTAACTGCCTTGTACCTGCTGCCTACATTCATGGATGGTGTTATTGATTTTCACAAAGTTACTGCTCAGTCATTATCATTCTCACCCTTTGGTGAATCATTACACCAAATTTTTCAGACAAGGCAAAACTTCGATACTATGGCTTGTCGGATTACTTTTGTATATGGCTCTCCAGCTTCCTGAAAGAACGGTTCCTACAAGTAGCTGTCGATGGATATCTCACGAATACTTTTACCATCAGCGCTGGTGTTCCTCGAGGATTTTCATTGTCTACAACCTTTTTTCTATTGTATATCAACAACTGATTGGAAAAAACTTAGGATCCAATATATGCCTTGCGCACTTGTTTTGTTATTCCATTTTGATTCCAGGACATCGGTGGCAAATGCACATCTTCACCAGAAGTAGGAGATTGCATATCTCAATGAGGATCTAGAAGTAATTTCGAATTGTGGTAAAAGTAACCAGGTTCAACTTAATGCCACAGAAACCTAGGTATCGGTTTTCTCCAAAAAGAATAATGTCTCCCAACTGCATAATGTCAGGTTGGACAATTTCACTTTCTGCTTAGATGAGTTTGTTGATGGTTGAAATGGGCACCAATATGTCTCGGCACAATCATATAGCTGGAATTGCAAAAGCCGCTTCTCAAAAGCTTGGAGCACTGTTCCAAACCAAAAAACTGTACACTCCCCAGAAACTTTTGATGCTTTATAAAGGACAGAACAGACTTTCTTTGGAGTATTTTTCTCATTTATGGAGCCCGCCTCTAAGCATACCCTAAAGCTGCTGAATTCCATCCAGAGAAGAGCCATTCGCCTAATTGGAGACGTCAATATCACTTGCAACCTTGATAGTCTGGAACATCGAAGAAAGGTTGGAGATTTTTGTCTCTTCTATAGATACTTTCACGTGCAGTGTTCAAGAGACTTGGCACATTTGATTCCACCAAGAGAGGTACATATCAGAAATAAAGAAATACGCGACGGACTGTGGCTACTCATCGTTTTGAGGTTCAAATTAATACACTTCGAACTTCACTGTTCAAGATTTTTTCATCTGGAGAACTGCGTTTATGTGGAAAAAACCTCCTGAGAACGTTTTTCCAAATGCATTTAATCTCCAGCGATTTAAATCCAGTGTGAATCACTACTTTCGCACAGGAACCGCTCTTAGTGCATCAAGGATTTTCCTGTAGTGCTTGTGCTTTGGTCCTTGAATAGAAGATTTCGCATATATTGATGAGAATCTAGAAGTTATTTCGAATTTGAGTGCAACTAACCAGGTTCACTTCAATGCCACAAAAACCTAGGCATCGATTTTCTACAAAAAAATAAATGTCTTCGAATCGAATATAATGACAGAACAGATAATTCCGCTTTCTGCTTCAAAAAGTTTGTTGGGGGTTAAAATAGTTACTAATGTGTCTTGGCACAATCATGTTGCTGGAATTGCAAAGGCTGCTTCTCAAAAGCTTGGAATACTGTTTCGAGCCAGAAAACTTCATAAAGCTCAGATCAGACCTTCGGAATATTGTTCTCATGTATGGAACTCCACTTCTATGCATACTGTGAAGCTGTTTGATTCCATCCAGAAAATAGTCATCCGCCTGATTGAAGACGCAAACATCACTTGCAACCTTTATTGTCTGGAACATCTAAGAAAGTTCGGGGATTTGTTTCTCTTGTATAGATACTTCAATGGAAGTGTTCAAGTGATTTTGCACATTTGATTCCACCAAGAACGGTACATATCAGAAATACACGACGGACTGCTCATCGTTTTGAGGTTCAACTCAGTACACCTCGATCTTTCAGAACTCTTTCATTCGCAGAACTGCGTTCATGTGGGATACATTTCCTTAGAACGTTTACGTTTTTCTAAATGATTTCAATCTCCAACGATACGAATTCAATTTGAATCGCTACTTACGCACAGGCACCGCTTGTATTTTGTTCTTCAAAGAATACCATTTCATATAATCCATCCTGAATATACAAGATTTTTTTAAATAACCATTTGTTTCTTGCTCATTTTTCTAGCAATCTACTTCATCTCTAAAACGATCTTTTTCATCATTCCACTCTTCTTCGATTCATACAATTCTATAACAGACAGTTTCGATCTGTTGGATTGATAAATCTTTCCGTGGAAAGTACTGTTCAGCTAACATTTAATACAATTTCCAATAAATTTGTATTACATACAATACAAGAACCAAAAGATGCTTTCTTGTAATAATTTTGGCGACATTCAATCATTCCTTTTTCTTCTTCCAACCAGTATTCTTCTGGTTTCTTTAACAAGGAACAATTTGTTCAGCCCAGTCTCAACACCCTACACAGTAGGTTAATGGACTGACACCTATCAGAAAACAACTACCCCTCTGGCCAATACCACAAAGGGTATTGTGGAACACACTTACAGATCGGTTTAGGGCTGTTTGACCACTCGTCAGTTCAATATAAAATCGATGATTTACGATAATTGAAAATCGAATTTTTTTCAGAGTACCTATCACTCCTCGAACTAGGCTGAAGCGGATAACAAATAACAGATTTGTCATCGGAAATCATCGACTTTATTAGGTATTAGGTCGACAGAAACCGGTCTGCAAGTGTGTTTCAATAATTGAAAATCTATTGTGGCAGTTGTATCTCCAACGGCATATCCAGGAATAACGTCAGTGCAGAATACTGCACTGACACCTGTCGGATATAATCCAACGCGATTCGTGGTATTAGCCATTGGAGTAGTTGTTTTCCTATAGGTGTCAGTCTGTTAATCTACAGTGTAGGGAATTGAGACTGGCCTGAACAAATTGTTCCTTCAGATGATTTGATTTATAGCCAGTCTTCAATGAAGTATGTCCATTAACTATATGTGAAGATAAAATTATTTTGTGCTATTTCATATTTTAATTTGCAGTATCGGTGATCTTCGTGACAGAGTTATCGTATTTTGTTTCGCATCAATTGTTGTGCCTGTTAATAATTCTTTTTTTTTTCATGTATCATCCTGTGTCGCAATTGCTCCCACCAGTTTCGCGACACCGATCTAATAATGACACTGACTATACTTTAACTCGTTTTGGTTCTCTGTAGTGCCTAAGAGACCAAATAATATTAGCATTGTCTGAATACTAATAGCATTGTCTTAATTTCATTAGTCAACGCATTCGATACAATTCTGAGAGCCTTTCATCAGATCCTCATGGAATATAATGAAAAACCTTACTTTAAAGTGGCACCACCTTTACCAGAGAACGATGGGATTATACATATATGCATCTCATTTCATTTTCAACAAATATTTCATTACAACTTTTGCTGGGTGAACTATATTCACTTCAATGTGAGGTTATTGTTATAATAATAGATACCGTTTCCAGTATCTTCAAGTTGTAATTTTTTGTGTTATCAAGTGATCGATGCTTATGAAGTATTCAATTGAAGTTTGTAGAAATGCAAATGAATTTCCTACGAAATAATAATACCAGAAGTTCTTGGAAAATTCTTCATTTATTCTTTCACTGCAGTTGGTTAATGGAGATGCAAATGATGCCGAATGCTACCTGCTACATACAATAAGCAATACAGAACACTCTTTAAATCCAAGTAAGCTGAAAGTTGATTTTCTGTGTATTTCTATATTTCCGGATACTTGTGAGCTTTTTATCGAAATTTTTTGGGCTATGTGAAATCAACGAGAATGCTCTTGACAAGCTTGATCAAGCTTCCTTTGGAAATTTCAGAAAAAGAAGTTGAGTTATTGAAAAATATGTCTTGTAAAAGTCTCAGCTAATAATCTCTTCGAAACATCTGTTTGAAATCTGTTTTTCCGTTAACCAGCTGTCGCCCCTCTAAGAAAGACAACTCTCAAAAGTCGAAACTTGTGCGAGCTGACGATTAAAGAGGTCTTACATTTTTAACGTGTGATTTCTAACACGGGTTGGACGATAGCAAGTGAAAATAGATCGTACTGCCTCGCGACTTGAACCACCGATTCACAAAGCTATAGATTGAGTGTGTACAGCAAACCACCCACGTCCACCCGACCGGCTACCATCCTACCTGCGTGCAATGATATTTTCAAAATATTCTTCAATATATAGAGTACCTACCTAAAAATTAGGCTTTTTGAATACATTGCTTTCCATAATCAAATTATGTCAAAAAAATATAGTTTCGTGTGAGCATACAACAACTTGATCATCCTATTTCAAATATTACAGTAATCAATTTTGGACGGGTTGACTGTCCTTGTTCATCTTTCACTGTCTGAACCACTGTGCATGCTATTTTTGGCGAGTGCATTGGCTTGGGATGTGGGAGTTGAGCAAACCGGCCATCGGATGCCTGCTTCCACGTAGCTCCGATGGATACGGAAATGACAGAATCACTTGTGGTTCTGTTATTCCCTAACTGAATGGCATCCCAATGATAGCTCAATCATAAGGTGTGTGTATCCGTGCCGAGAGGATGAATGACCGGGCGCCCTCTCGTCGTAGCATCGCCTTGTCACGATAATGCGGGGCTCTGCCGTGATTGAACTTCTATCCCTAAATACTCGTAGAACTTTTATGGACATAGTAAACTTACAAATTATTTCTTACGCTGAGTGTATAGAAGAAATATATGCCGAGCTTACGACTCCAACTGACCTCGTTGTAAACTTAGATCAGGAGCGAGTCTACAGAGGAGATTAATGTCGAGTTTAGGATTCCAACGGACCTCCCTGTAAATTCAGTTCAGGAGCGAGTCTACAGAGGAGATGGATGTCGAATTCAAGACTCCAACTGACCTCCCTGTGAATTTAGTTCAGGAGCGAGTCTACAGAGGAGATGGATGTCGAGTTCACGACTCCAACTGATATTTCTGTAAATTTAGTTCAGGAGCAAGAGCTTCTCAACTCCTCAACTCCTGATCCAACAACTAAACCTTAAAAAAAAGGTTTGGTGGTGCAGCCAGGATACGACTGAGTCATCTCCTCAAGAGCGGGATACCTTATAAAACCGCCTTGCACCAAATTCTTGAGCGACGTACGCAGAATCAGTCTCAGGTGGGAGAACAAACCCCCCATGAGCAGGTTAGCAAACGTTTGCGCTCAAGTGATGATTCATCAAAATCAGAGACGAAAAAGCCCTGCGCGGCTGAATCTAAGGCATCGTCAGGTGTAGCTGACTTCCATCCTAAGATTGTCGCGGGTATCAACGTGAAAATCTTGCAACTTGACTATCCGGCTATCTCATTAACAGGGCATATACTTTTTGCCTGCCCCGCTGGGAATCGAATCAGGTCTTTAGAGTTCGGCAGAGCCGTACTTTTACCATCTGACCTGAAAGACCACTCACCATACAAACTAATCGGCTTCATCAAGAAGCTGGGTTTATTTGACTGAGTTTGAATAGGTGTGAGCCACAATAAACCCTTGCAGGTTTACCTAATCAGTTATTGAATAATTATTAACAGAACTAGCCTTGTTTTTTTAGGATAGTTCAGTGGCTCAGTCTAGCATTACTGATGAGACCTGATGGGTTGAAACAGCCATTATTGGATATGAAACGCATTGTTTTTCTGAATAATGAAGATTGAATGTGATTCGATAAGTGAAAATTCAACTAGACTCAGAAACACTGGAACAGAAAACCCTGAATTTCTTTGTTTTGATCATGCATCTTTACAAATAACATAATGAAAATATATATTTGTTTCGAATGAATTAACGTAAATGAAAATATGATTTTTTGTAGCTGTTACCGGCCCATTTTGGACATCAGGCGAGAAAAGAGGCAATACCTGGGCATGGTCTACAACAGGAGAGCACATTTCATTTGTCAATTGGAAGAGAAATAACCCGAGCATTTTTGAAACATTCAACGAATGTATCGAAATAGACGAAATAGCCCAGTGGAGTGATCAAAATTGTGGAAAAAAACGTTATTTTGTTTGTGAAGTACCACAGGTCACACCAAGTGTCATATCGAGTTATTTAGAGACACCTGGCGGTCAGTGCCCCGCGTCCACTCCATCGATTGTAAAAGTGTACATCAGCAATAACATCATCACAGAAGAAGGAACCAACAACGTTGCCGAGAAGTTCATCACCTCAGAAGACGTTCAAGTTTCCTCCAATGGAGGATATCACGTACAAGTGAAGAATAATATTGATGCATCGCCTCCTGAAAAAGATATCACAAGACATCGTCCTTTTCAAATTCCTCGGTATATCCCACCAGAGTAGGATTTTGATTCAAAATATGTTTCATTTAAGGCAAAAATACTTTGAATTTAATTAAACATTATATACTCGGAGTGATGAGTTTCTGACCTGTATTTTGTGGTGTTACTACATGAAACTTTCTATATATTTGGGACTTTGTTGGATCGGTAATAATTAAATACATACATTTTCCTCTATGACTCATAATTTGTTGAACCTAATTGTACACTTCACATCCTATTCATTTCGTTACTAAAGTGAACGGATAGATTAAGTTGCCGAACTGGGTGACCAGTTAAGCTTGTCGTCCAATAGACCCATCCCAATGACATCATGTTCATATAAATATCTTATGGAAGTGCATTACTATAACCGGGCCGGCTGGAATAGGACTGCCAGTATGAAGTAGTCATCAGGGAGTTCTCTCTGCCGGTCTCTAATGCTAACCGGTCGAAAAATGGGGTCACTAACGACCCGCCCCGGCTCAGCATGGGTGCAATGCTGATACTAAATATGAATTCACCCACCGGAAATTCAAGGGCATGTAGAAAAGATGAAAAGATAATTTTGTTTAATGGACGCGCCTTTTTCCTCGCGGTTGGCGCCCCAGTTGGAATATTAGAAAATCCTTTCTTATTGCATATCTTCAATATAAAACGAACCTACATACAAAATTTCAGCCTCCGAGAATATACCGGTATGGAGAAACGTCATGAAAAGGTAACTTTATCTAATGAACGCGCCTTTTCCTTTTAAACATACTTTTTTGTTGCATATCTACAATATGAAGCAAACCTTTATACAAGATTTAGGCCTCCGATAACATAGCGGTACGAAGAAAGAGTGATGAGTAGGTACTTTTGATATATAACGCGCCTCTTCTATCCCCAGTCGGATATTCCAACTGAGCAGTTGGAATATCCAGAAATCCTCTTTTATTGCACATCTTTAACATGAAATAAGCCTACATAAAAATTTCAGCCTGAAAATATTGCGGCCTGGAGAAACAGTGATGAAAAGGAGATTTTCGAATGCAAACGCGCCCTTTCCATATAAATTGGAATATTCAAAAATATTTTCTCAATGCACATCTACAACATGAAACGAACCCATATACAAAATTTTAGCCTGCGAAAATATTGTGGTACGGAGAAGCGGTAACGAAAAGGTAATTTTCATATGTAAACGTACCACTTTTACCCTCTTTCTGGCCACACCAGTTGGAATACTTGAAAATAATTTCTTACTACACATCTTAGTCCTAAATAGCACCTATATACCAAATTTCAATACGGAGAAACAGAGATGAATGAGTGGGTGTTAAGTGCGTGACTTTCGGATTCATAAGTCTAGATTTGCCGGTGAGGTGGGATTTTTAGCGAATCATGTCTTCTCTATCTATTTCAGATATTAAAAAAACAATGTTTCATCATCACCGCTAGATAACGATACCTTGAAATACAATATACAATATAAAAATCCATCAAAACCTTCCCGACTGGTTGTAGTAATATTTTGCCGGCTTGACCGGCCCGGAACGAGCGCGTGCAAACAATTTCAATGTTTCACAAGCCCTATACTTAATCATTTCACAATTGCAGAAAGTGGTAAATTTCTGCATAGGATTTGTTTGAAGGTGTGTTGACAATGTTTCGTGGTGTATTTCATCAGTTCGGACTGCCATTGTCAAATATAATATAGAAAGATTTAATAACCCTGAAAAAAAAATTAAAAAGAATAACCGAAAATAACAATTTTACTAAACAAAAAACTGAAATCACAAAGAAATAATAATGAAAGCTGAAACAATTAAAAATATTAATAACAAAAAATTAAAAAATTAAATTTAATAGATTTCAATCAAAGTTATGTCACGGCGTTTCGATTGTTAGTATCCACAATCGTCTTCGGATGACTGGACTTATTCCTCCGAGATCTGACTATTTATAGGTCATTCGAGTGCTTTCACCAATCCCCTCTTCCTTTTTTTCCGTTTCATTGGTTTTGACGGGAGATGACTGTTTGGCGGGAGTTGGTCGTTTTTCGCCTGATTGGAGGTTTCCATACGTTACGTATCTCTACGCCAGCTTGACTAAATGCGTTGTTGAACAACATATTCGTGGCTGCTTCTTTTTTTTTCAGGGTTATCAAATAAATTTTTATTATATTAGACAACGGAAGTCTGATCTGCATAGGATGTTGGACAGTCATAGTTTGGTACCACAGAGTAAGACAATTTTTTGAGAATATGATAAGCAATGTTAGAACCCTCAAATGTGTGTAACCTTCAATTACTACTTCAGCATTCGAGAGTCTACAACATTCTTCGAAAGGAATAATAATGTATTAATTTTACCACCAAGAACTTACGTTCAATTTCATAGTAGGTAAATTAATTCGGAACAATAACTGAGTACAAACGGAAAAAAAATGTCAAATAGAGCCAAAGCCGTTCTCTCGAACAACTCCGTTTCGTATGGGGTTATCAATGCTGTCTTTGCATTCGCCTCCTTCATCCAGAGTATCCATGAGCTGAATAGATAGATTACTATCAGTGATTTCCTCAAATTGCTTGTCAAATGATTGAAAAAGTCTAAGGTACCTTTTCAGTTTGATCATTCATTTTTTTTTGTATTTCTCCAGAAGTCGCGACTTTTCTTGATAACCAAAAGATCTTCTCTAGCAAACTGACTAATTGTCTGTGAGCCCATAGAATGTGAGACGCATCTATGAAATCATGAACTATTTTATACGAAAATATGATGCTTTGAGACATGCTTTTGTGAGCTAGGAAAGGTAAGTTGAATCTTTGTAATAAACCTTCAACCACTAACCTTAAAATACAGAAATTTCAAAAAACGTCGCTGGATATTTTCTACAGCAGTGATATGTACTGATATGCACACACTTTATTCTGTCACACCTAGTTTACAGATTTCACAGAATGTCGAATGAGACAATTGGTTTGATCTGTTTAATTTGATGTGAGAAACACTAAGCTTATACAAATGAGAACCTTTGATATTCTCCACGATAAACTAACACTTTGTTCTTAACTACAAATACATCTAATAGACCTTTCTTCTGTTATGCTAAAACCATACTGTCCTGAAGCGAGAGGTAAAGAAAACCGGATACACGCTATTGGTTCCCTAAGGTAGGTAGACATCCCTTGACTACTAGACAGTTACACAGTGGCTTAACAGTGTTTGAGGCAACTCATTTCAAATTTAATTTTTATTTCCAACAACCTCCCCGCCGACTAAAATTTCGCTTTCAGCAGAAATG
>WOGO01004333.1:0-11921 GCA_015342085.1 Leptinotarsa defecta | reverse complement strand
AAATCAATAGAAAATTTTGAATTTCGAATATCGTTAAGGCCACGTAACCCATCAAATTGATTATAAAATTGAAATAATATAAAATTTATTTTATCGGAAGATTTAAATTCGGGAAAGGCCGTTATTTAGGCTCTAAATAAGGATTCTTTCTCACCGATAGCTGTTTTTAGTTGAATTCTGGGAAATATTTTTCTGCCATGACTGGATTTAAGATGGAGTTCATACTACCGGTGTCTATTAGTAATTTGATAGGCGGATTTTTAATTTCAATGAACGTTAGGTCGGTTGAGTGGGTATCCGAGAAAATCTCGTTTATATAGGGTGATCTTTTTCTTCGATATTATCGTAGTGTGTTGGATATTCGTAATCATAGCCTTCGGTATTATCGAAGTATATATTTTCGTTTTGGGTAATTTGATTAGTTTCGTCAAAATAGTCATCATTTTTGGGTGAGGTTTCTTTGCTGTCAATTTGGTAAAGTTCCTCAGATTGGAAATTTTGAGGACCCGTGGGTCTAAATTGATTAAATTTGGGAATATTGGAAGTTTTATATGTATTCCTTGAAGTTGTTGACATTGGTTCTGGATTAGAATTCGGAACGTGAAATATATTTCTGGGGGGACCGAATACTTGTCTATTTGTTGGATACTTTGTGACAGTGGGTCTAGGTTGGATCGGTATGGGTTTACTAGAAAATCTGTTTGGGTTATTTTGAAAATTCTGAAAACTAGGTGGAATTTGGTGGTTAGGGACTGTCTGCGCGTACCGCTGTATAGGAGGGTTTGATTGATTTGATTGGAATGTTCGAGAATATTGCTATGTATTGGGAATAGGGTTTTGAAAATATGTAGACTGTTTGCTGTCTAGGACGATCTGTGGTATTTTTCGGTAAATGGTTTTGGTTACTGAGTTGTCTAAATTTTTTTTGTACATAGAAAAAGTTGTCTTCTTCTATCATAAGACTAATAGCAGTTTCAATACTGTCCGGATTTTTAAATCTGTTTGTTGTGAGGGTGCCGGGAGATTTCTTATAAGAGTTCTCAATGACGTAACTTGATATTGCCATTGACATTGCCATTGACATAACTTGATATTGAATTTATTCTTAGAATCAAATGACTACGAAGAACTTGTAGTCTTTTTGCAAAATCTAAAGGTTGTTCGTTTTTGAAAGGTCTGGCTACAAGAAGGTTTTGTTCTAGACACTCCAAACTGCTCTTATCTCCAAAACATTGAATGAGCGCGTCTTTAATTAAGGCCCAGTTATTTAACTCTATTCTACTTCCTACTAAGAGATTGGCCCTACCAATTAATTTCTATTGAATAACCTTCAGTAAATACTGTTTGAAAAAAGGATCTGTTGAATTTGAATAAGTAGAATTTAGAAAATCTCAATTTGAAATGAACTGACTTAATCCGTTTTGATTGCCATCGTATGGCGTAATCATATCTATATATAATCTAAACATACTAACGTTAATTTGTTCTGGGTTTCCGTTAGGCATTGTTTCTTCTGAAACCACAGTAGTATTGAAGTCTTTTATAAAATTTTCAATTTCTGAATCAAGATTCAAAAAAATTTCACGTTATTATGCAATGTAATATCCTATTCAGGATCCGATTTGAGAATAAATGAAAATACTTATATATGTTTGCCTAAATCTAATGTTTTCCTATTCAGGGAAATGGGTAAAAAGGAACTCATTACTAACTTGTACTTCACAGCTGCTTTTTCGATAGTGATCCTTCTGCTTCCTCGTGTGAACTCCAGAGGTAGGTAGCAAACGCCAAAGAGTTAAAACTCACGTTCAATTTTCGGAATCGGACCCGATGCCGTGAACTTCGCGAAAATGAACTGCGAAATAATAATCCTACAGCGACTGCGCCAGTTAAGTAACTTTGAAGTCGAAAACCGTTTAAAAACAATTTATTTTACCCAAAATTACAATACAAAATTTCTAGAGAACTTCTTACATCGAGATCTGCAAATAGAATGAATGAAAAGTTATGAAGATAATCGTCTCTGGATCCGGGGTGGGAATCTGCAAGCACTGCATTTCCTTGGATAGTCTGCAAAATCTCTTCACATAACTCGCATGTGTACCGCCGTTCATTCCTACTTAGAGACTGTGTCAAAAAAAGTCCCACAGCTTTAATATGAACTAAAGTAGTACCAGTATAGTAAACGATATTGAAAAAGGTATAAATACATAGAAACTAGCACCAGCTTTGTGAGACTTCTTTCGTGGCTATACGCGGACACGAGAAAAACACTAGAACATTTATTGAGTTGCTTGGCGCGCACTTCGGCTAGCCCAGCAGGGACTATGGTGTCCCTCACTCTACACTGACAAATCATTTTTTTGCTGCTGTTAAATACATTTTTGTTAATACATATTCATTTGATTACTCACCTTTAAAAAACTTTCATACATCCATTTTTAAAAAACACACGCACAACAAAGACAGAGTCACAATTTCAATGCACAAGACTGAAGGACCTAACGCACCGCTGAGAATGAATGCGAGCGGCGACTAAAGAAGGCGCACATTGGCTGATCAGTTGCCTTCCCCTCACCCCGCATCCTACCCTCGCGCTCCGCTCCTATGTCTATTTTAGTTAGGGTTCTTTACTACTTTTTCAAAGGTCTTTTGTTTTATGATTACTTTTTCTATGACAAAAAACTACGCTAGGTACTCTTGTCGTTATAAGTGACATTTTTTAGAGTGGGAAATATTGTTAAAAAAAGTTATATTGGAGATCACATCCCGTATTGTTGGATTTCACAAGCCAGCCTTCAAACCTGTTGAATTATCTGAAAGAACAATTCGTTCAGGCCAGTCTCAAATTACCTACACTGTAGGTTAATGGACTGACCCTATAAGAAAACAACTACTTCCCTGGCTGATAGCACGAAGGGTGTTGGATTATAATATATCATATCCGACAGGTGTCAGTGCTGTATTCTTCACTGAAGTTATTCCTGCATATGCTGTTGGTGACACAACTGCCGGAATTGATTTTTAAGAAGTTCTAACATCATATCTATTTCCAATAACAACAGACTGATACCAGAGAACACCTTGTACAACATCGAATGTTTCAGGAGTCAATCAACAACATTGACAAAATTCTCATTTCCAAACTCATTTGACATCTGTCGAAGAAATTAAGCAGTGAACATAATCAGCAAAGAAAAAATTTCGTTTAAATTCAAATTTTATTCATTTCAGAAGACGGAGGCAGATTTTAGCATTCAAAACGTTAAGATAAGTATTGTATAATTTCTTTCTTTTTTGGTAGGCAAAAGTATTAAATACAACAAGTTTCCAATAAGTTTCCAATAAATAAAACATTCTTCTTTGTGAAAAATAACTTGACTTTTCATAGTAACCTATTGAAGTAAACTATAAAGTTTGCGTGTATAAATATCTCCATTACAATTTTCATATTTTTCGGACTGTGGAAGGTGAATATACCTAAAGAAGGTCGATAAAAAACTGATTTTCATCCACACAAAGTCACTTTTGTTCAATAATTTGATTATGCCAATAGATGAGTTTTATACAGTTGAATTGAAAAATTTCCTCTTGTAATACAAAACAGATCAATTAATGACAACCTACTGGAATAACTAACGATAGATAAACTCTCCTAGATTGTGAATCATATGGATAAAATCAAACTCAAGTTAATGACTTGCAACTGTAAATACATTCTATATACTAATCACATAAAAGAGGATTTTTTTTCTGATTGCCGAATAGTAATCGATAACATTGCTCAGCTGTGGATATGCAATTCAGTTAATAACTAATTATGAATGAACTGATTCGTTACTTGATGAAAATTAATAACAATAGAAATAACATTAAGATTTTTTATTTCTAGACAAATTTTGCTTACCCTTAGCTTCCTCAGTATACATTTCTATTGCTTGTTTTGATATCAAGTCATTTGAACACATGAGTAAATATTTAAAGGCAAATATATTGAAACTTAACAAAGCAAAAACAAAGGCAATGATAACATCCAAGCATATAAATTTTCATGAAATGTTACTAATGAAAAAATCAAAATTGTAACTACTTTGGAATGCCTCAAGCTCCAATTCTAAATGATCAGTTCAGTAACATTTATAGAAAATATTTCAAAACTAAACTTTTTCTCCAGAATAAGCAGAGATTTGACCATGCAAATCATGATTCTAGTGTACAAATTTATAATACAACCTCATTTCAATTACTGCTTGTACTTCTTAAATCACAATTAAACAGCAGTTACAAAAACTTCTAATGAAATTAAATCAAGTTGTTCACTGGAATCGATGAATAAAAAAATTGGTACAAATATTAAAAACGCATGTCCTTTTTGGGTACCAGCTATCACAAAATTTTGTTTTATCTCATTTTTGATTGTTTTATTTTACTGATATAAGATGAATAAACTCAGGTATATATGTATCGTTTATATATCTGAAATTACTTTTTACTAGTTGTAGTTTTGATATGTTTTTTGTTTTCATTTTGAATATTATTATTTGTATATTACGTATAACCTATTTTATTAAAGTTCTTCTTCCTTCTCCATTCTTGTTCTCCCTATTTTTGTTTTCTACTTCTCGATGTTCGAGTTATTGTTGTGTGGTTCAAAATTATTTTAATTCATCACTTGCTATATAATTTTAAAAATTTAGTTGTTCTATGAAATGTTTTAAGTCACAAAAAGGTCGTTTCCTCTAAATATTTTTCCAATATAAGTTTTTATTGGTTCTTACCAGAAAGTAAGCTCCAATAAGTTCATGACTATCACTTTCATCTTTGACAGATGAAAAATCTTCAGCATTTTCATAATAAGTAGATAACTTTCACTAAGTCAGCTACAAAGAAATAAAAAAAAAACAGCAACACCAAATTGGTTGATTGGTTGATGTTAATAAAATTCTAATCCAAGAAATCTTTCAAGAACAAAAATAAAAAATTGAGGGAAATAACAGATCATGAGTATATTTAACTTATATTTTAAAAAAATATTACAATATATGTACAAGCTGGTATCAGAGAATGTAACCTCAGTACTAATCAGTCCCAGTCATGTCTCCATTTATCTGAGATTGATAATTTAGTGCATTTTCATATGCTTTCTTTACTGCTTTTCTATCTGTAGGCTTCCTTGGTTCGTTTACCTGAAATTTCAAATACTTTTCAAATTTCTGTTATCATTTTTTGAATTAAAGTAGTTTTTTTAATAACACAAGGAGTATCTCAACCCATGTTCATCAAATATCAGGGGAAAATTCTAAGTGAACCATCAGACTTGTATATTTCTTATAACTCTCCAGAAAACACCAACAGTCTCATGGGCTTATTACTAGACAAACAATGGTGATACAAGCATATAGAATGAAATTAATGAGAAAATGGCTAAAACAAGATGAAATGTGAATATTACTGGAGTTTTATCCCTACACCAAACCATTATTTTCAACACATCAACACGTGTTTCAATCACCGAGTGTTCATCTTCGAGAGGAATTTTAATTCAGTTCATTCTTCCTCTTGAAGATGATCACTTGATGATTGAAACACGTGTCAACATGTTAAAAATAATGGTTTGGTGTTAGTATAAAACTCCAGTAATATTAATTACTACAGCAAAGGATCCAAACAGTGATTTCAAATATTCAAATGACTCCATGTGTTATCAGAATGGAATAAGAATTTTAATTTTTGTATTGACCTTTGATTCGTCCTTTTCTGCATCCAATCCAAGTAATTCCAATTTTTCAGCGGGTAGCCACTGCCAAGTCCTTTTGGCATCAAAAAACAATACCAAAAATACTTGCTCAGTATAATTTTTTGACAAATCAAGTACTTCTTGGGGAGGAGATGGAATTGGCACATTTTTGTAAACATATCCTGAAAAGAAAATAGATGGGTTTTCGATTATTTTTACATTTGATATTTTATTCTTAAAGTAGGATAATCTTGATATGATAATAACGCCATGTTTTGCAGTTCTTTCTGTTCAAAAATTCTGGCGAGTTTCTGTCTACCAATTGTGAGCTTTTGAAATTTATCAGTTTCAAAAAATGTGCTTAAATGAAAATGATATATCTATTATAAAAAAATGTTTCTTCTCATTTTTTTTTCATTTAAAAATTTATGAATCTCAACAATTTTTTAAAAAATTTTCATTTACTTCTGTTTTGCGAGTGAAGAGTTGTCACATCAACTATGTAACATAATGGATAGCATTCGAAGGTAGCTAAAGAGAATATCAATATAATAAAGTGTTATTCAGTTATTCAAACGAGTAAGATACACCACAAAAAAAAAAGTACCCAAGCACAAGAAATACAAAACTCAGTCTTCCTTTTATCTCCCAAGGAGATATACGTGCAGAGCAGCTCTGTAAATTTTATTTAACAGTTCAGTATTATAACTATAAAATGAAAATGTGAGTAATCTTACCTTTGGAAATTTGAGGATCAATAATTAATGCAGGGTACCAAGGGTAGCCTCTACACTTAGCCCAAACCAACTGTAAAGGCTTCAACTCCTTTTCTGAAATCAAGCCCTCGTTGGCAGATTGAGTGGTGCTGTCAGAGTAGTCACTGTCATCATCGGAGGCAATTTCAGACAGTGAATGAGAGTAGCAGGTTGACAAGCTGTTGTCACTGTCGCTGTTTTCTTCATCTGTAGTTTGAGCACCAGCCCGATACACTTTGAAACTATCTGGAACAGCATTTGCATCTTTTTTTTCGAGTTTTGGAGTAGACTCGGCAGAACTACGAGATTTTCCTCTCTTTTTTCTGGAAATAGTACAGAAAAATTTCATTAAAACAAAAATTCATATTTTGATTAAATTATCATTAAAGTTAAACTTTGTAACAAGTATATGAAAGGTATTTTTTTTAATAATTTCTTCATACAGCATTCAAAACCTCATTCCAATTGCAACACAATTGTTGCATAGGCATACATATTTTTTAGTCCTGTACAAAACAGTGAATTACTAGTTAAATAAACAAAAGTTACACTTCCTAGTATTAACTTTCTATTTGTTCTTGATGTATCACTTTTAAAGATATCTGTATGAATGTCATGAATAATGAATAAAAAAAATATATTTTTGGAATTTTAGGAAAATTTAAGGGTCATTTTCTGACATTTTCCATAGTAATCACTAAAAATGTATTCTCTGCGGCAAATCAGCATCAAAAATAACTTTACCACAGTGTGGTACTTTTTTACTGAAAATAATAGAAACACTAAATTCGATGTTACACAACTAATGACCATATACTGTCATAACAGTTACCTTTTTGATATTTGCGAGGAATAAAACTCAAAGTTGCAAATCTACTGCACTCCATTTTGAGATACAATGGACTTTTACCAGAGGTCTTTTTGATATTGCCAGAACCTCCTCTGTTGAACTATTAGTTTTTGTATTATATTAAATTTATAACAAGAAAATAATGCTAAATAGATAAAGCAATTAGCAATTATTTATATGTGAAACAGTAATTTTCTACACCATTTTTTTAATAACTGCCATAGTTTATATAAGAATGAACTAAAATACATCATTTATTTTATGAACATTTTGAGATGCCTTTATAGTACGGCTACACATGAAATTTCCTTATATTTATATTTCTGAACCGAAAAAAAAGGATATAGCCAGACAGAGAGACTGTCGACTGCATACAAGGTGTGATCCCATAGAAATAAAGTTTATGCATCCATAAACCATTGGTAAATTTCTTATTATTGGAGATATAAAATCGTTAAAATTGCCAAACTTGTAACATTGATAATAGTAATAAAAAACAATTGGGAGAAGCATTTTGAACTTTCAAGTGAAATTTTATCTTCCTAATAGAAGCAATTCAATAATAAAAAAATTTGAAAATTTTGTGTAGAATTAAAAATGAAGCAGTCAAGAGAGTTGTGAATAAATATAATAAAACTAAAACTAAATTTCCATTGAATACCTAAATAAATCCCAAGTGAAACTGCTAAAGACAAACATTTAGTCCTCTTGGTTTCCATTTACCCTTCAATAAAGAGAGTAGCGTGCCAAAAAGCCAATGCTCTTGGGGGAATAAAATTATGCTGTCACCCTACATCTGATCTTCCTCCACTGCCTTGCTCAAGTGCCTTGCTGCTTACAACTGAATCGGACTCAAATTCAAATATCAGAAGTATCAGGACAGCTCTGACAGATATAAATATTTGACGTTCATTCTTATGATTTCAGTTGCCCGCAACATGCCATTTTATCACACAGAATAAAATAATTCGCTAGAGGCTAATTTGTAAGCAGGAAATGTTCTTCAAGAGTAACAGAATACTTTGCTCGATTGAATTCTACCAGATCTTTCAAAAATTCCAAAGTAAAGAAATTGTTTTCACTAGAACACAAGTAAAAAAGAATTTTATAATCAGTGAAGCCACTGAAATTGCCGTTTTAGGCCTACATGACACTCCATACGAGACCTTGTCAAGAATTCCAATCTATCTTATGGTACAGTGCAGGGAATTCTCAAAAACATAAATTCATCCCTTAGAAATATCAACCAGTGCGAGCTTCAGTGGCATTGTCACTGGTATATCAATTACTATCAACAGAATGTGATAATATCTGTAATGTTCTATAGCCCAATAAATCTAACTTATCAAATTCTAAAGTATATAATGAAAAAACAGTTCAGAACATAATCTGTTTTAATCAATCCAAGAGGTCCCCAGGTACGATTCAGTATTAAGGTTTGGTATATAATAATTGAACAATTATTGGTCTGTTTTTTATGATGAATAATTTAATGTGCAAGAAACGTAGTAATCAATACTGTAATTCTGAACAATTTCTTAGACCTCATAAGTGGGCACAATTTGTATTTCAGGTAGGATGTGGCTCTTGCTCATAACTACACATTAGCGATTGGTACAAAATGGAATAATTAGGGTCAGATGATAGTAAGATGTGGGTCAATATGCAAATGTTGACAAGCAAACTGAACCTCGCCTGAGTTTCTTTTATAATCCTCTGAGGAAAAAAAAATGTAGTTACCCTCCTTATTTCATGCTTGAAGCTTTGTAGATAATCGTAAAATCCAGCTCTGTCATAAGATATAGCCGATAGAAATGAGGAGGTTGTTTACATTGTACATCGTATACACAAAAAATGGCAATATTCACACAATATAGAAGTTTATATCACTTTACAAAAACTAAAAATAAAATGCAGTCAGTCAATAAATCGTAAAAACACGGATGAACTCAAGAATTTCAATTAAATTGAAAGTAAACTAAACGAAGTAAGCAAATGTGTCTAAACACGAGTTTGATATGTACCTATTATCATTTAGAGTGATAGAGATTTGTGTTCACACGACTCGCTGATATTTTGGCTAAATGATACAGAAAAATATTTACCTTTGAGGAAATAGCTTCGAGAAAAATATCTTATCAATTGATGTTAAGTCTTTTAAAAAGTATTCAAAATTTTTCAAATTTTTTTTGGTTATTTAATTTTAAGGTAAGAGTTTCAATGTTCCTGTGGTACCTTCAACATTTTTTTGTTTTTGTTTTGTCAAGAATTTTCAACAAAAATAAAACTGAAAAAAAAAACAATGTAAAAAATGAAAATATTTCTTATCTTAGTTTTCAAAATTGAAACGTGATTTGTTATATCAAAGCCCAACTTTAATACTGTTCATTCCAATAATTTACTTGTTACTAAAGCTTGGAAGATGATAAAAATATCTTATGTTCTTTAAACATTTATTACAACAAATGTAACGAAACAAATGTAAAATATAACAAACAAAACCTATTTAAATAAAAATGAAACCAGAAAACTTGCAGAAAAAAAAGAATACATTTAGTTTTGAAGCACTCTTAAAGTCATTACATATACTCAATTTATAAAAGTATGAAATTGTCCAAATGGTCTTGACTGACTGTGAAACTTAACATGTCAAAAAAATGTTATTTTTTCATTTTTAACTAGAGGCAATGAATCTAATAACTCCTCTTGAGGGTAAGTATCCCAATGCAGACCCTGTATACATAACCACTTACAATTTTGCAGTAGGTGAAGCCAAACCATCTTTTTCTTCTTTATCTTTGTCTTCTCTTTTCAATGCTGCTTGTGCCTTCTTGGTGAAGAGAACTGCTGTTCGTCTATTGACACCTGAGGATGAAACTGCAAAAGAATTATATTAGTAAACTATAATTATCAAATATAATTTTTAATTTACACTATATTAAATGCTTTTTTTGTAAACTCACACAAGGATACTTTATAGAGGTACAGTTGAGGCAATTAAAAAATATACATGAAAAAAAAAACAATGAGGCTACCACTCAGAACAACATAACCCTTCAATGGCGAATTGTTTTTTTGAAATATACTAAAAAGTAACCATATTAGACAGGCCCATTACTTGACGATAAAATTCATATATTTTCAATAAACAACGTATAAAAAGTATAAACTATCAAAAAATAGTAATATGTCATAAATTTGTCACAATGTCATTTCACGATATACTGAGTGCAAGCTATCATCTGAACAAGAGTTCTCTCTGATTGAACACAAACTTCAATTGTTTCATTTTTCACTTGTAGAAGTAAAGGATGCTATTATATAAATGTACGTGTTTCATCGCGTATTTCATTTATGACGCAAAGTTTTCTTTTATTATCTCAACTGTATGAAGAGATCTTAAAAAATTTAAATTAGCTCCTAGGGTTGGTTACTAAATATTCTGCTTTTTTCTGGCAAACTGAAAATATTGAATAATAGAATAGAGAAACCTAAAAAAAGATCAATTTCAAAAACCCTGCACAAAAGATATGCAAATGAACAGACACAATATGCAGTCAAGGTGTAAATATAAATTTCACACAGAAAATAGAAAAATATATCTTTTGTCTTGTGCAAGACTTGTTTGTTATTATTTCTCAGCAGTAGATAGAAGCATGCATGTTTGTAGAAGCAATAAGCCACATGCAGACATTTTTATATTCGATTTGGTAGGTAGCTGGTCGGTTAGACGTAGGTGCTTTGTTCACTCAGTCAATCGACTGCTGTGTTAGTCGGTAGTTCAAGCCGCAGACTGAACGATTGATTTTTCCTTACTATCGTCCAACCCATGTTAGGAATCACATGTTAAAAGGTAGGACCTCGTTAGTCCTTAGCTCGCAAAAGTTTCGACTTCTGAGGGTTGTCGTTCGCAGGGGTGTGAAAGCTGGTTAACGGAAAAACATATTTTAAACATATTATTGTAAATGTACAATATTTTACAAATGCGACAATTTTAGAAAATGATAACAAACCAAACAACCGTAAATTCTAAAAACATTTATTCAAATATGAGTTGGTGGCATTGAGTATTGACACTTATGTACACAATGGTATACATTCAAACTTGGTACACTTCAAAATGTGAAATTGTCAAGTGATGCAGAAATTTCTTTGTATTTATTCCCAACAGACTGGCAACACTGGTTCAGATTACTTTTTGATGTACTATTGTAATATTAATAATATTGTTATTGTCACAAAATTATAATCAATAACGTTTATTTAAAATTATTGGATTAGAAGAAATACATACAAAATGTTAACACAGTTATGAAAGTTCACATTGTTTAGTTAGGTTGTGTTCAATATTAGTGAAATGTTTTCTCATTAGTCAGTGAGTTATGCTTGAAGACTGGCAGTAAACAAATCTAAAGAAATGAACTTTAAACGTTCAAGCCAGTCTCGAATATACCTGCACAGTAGGTTGAATGGACTGACCCGTATCAGAAAACAACTACTCCCCTGGCTAATACCACGAAGGGCGTTGGATTATATCCGACAGGCGTCAGTGCAGGAATCTTCACAGAAAATTTCCTGC
>WOGO01004332.1:0-13363 GCA_015342085.1 Leptinotarsa defecta | reverse complement strand
TATACATTTTGTCTTCAATCGAGGACCGCCTGACCGGTACTGATGATGCCCAACAAGCTGAAACACCTGTCAATCGGTGGCTCTCACATTGAAAACAATATGAGAATTAGAATAGTACTTATCAACGGATTTATTGTTCCATTAGAAAAACGTTCGCAGAAACTACATATTCACCCCAAATTCGGCTGCCTCTATAACTCGGATGCGGAAGTAAAGAAATCAAATTCTGTTTTATTTGCCGCTTTTGTTGTCCGTGGTAGAAAGGAAAACATTGAATTTAGTAGAAGCTGAAAGTCCGAACGAATGAAGGACAGTGAACAATTCCATTGACAATATTGAAAAATATCTTCAAGAATTTATCATCCCTTTTGTTATGGACTGTTTGGAGCAATACAGAATTTTCAGATATTCGATGTCAGTGAAGTACTGAGGTGCATTTTCTTAGGAAGCCATTCATTTTGAGAGACTTATTAACAGTGACTAATATGTGGGGCTGAAACGAAAGTGAGTTCTCCAGAAGTAAACCCAAGTCTTTCAATTCCAAATAACTTAACACAGAAATGCTTTAAATTGCAGATTGCAATACTCTCAATTTATTGGATGTTTGCTCTAAAAGTTGCAGAAAGCCAAAACGACTTTTATTTCGGTGACCGATATGAAAGTTTGCCCCTTTTGGATTCAGGACTCAGGAAGTCTTCATACCCACTTCTTATTGCAAAAAAAATGAGGAAAAGTTTTGGTTACCTACTTTGTGATTTTCATTTGACACTATATATCATTTGAAGGATGGGGTGTTTCTTGGAATCACACTGGGTACAAATATATAGACAATAGAATTAAATAAAAAAATTAGTAACTACTTTGAGAACTACAAAATACTACAGGGTCTCAATAACAAAAGGAAAAAGATACTAACCCTGTTATCATCAGTAACTTTGGTACATTCTTCTTCGACAATACTACCATCATTAGTAATAATACTAATTCCATCAGATTCCAGATCCGATTCTAAAAGAATGCCTTGAAAAGGTTTATCTATATACAATGAATCAGTTACTTCTTCACTTTCAACTGAATCTACAAGAATCCATTTGTCCATGTTATCTTCATCTGGGTTATCCATTTTCTAATAAAACGGTATTTCAATTTTTCACTTCACAGGATACTGTTGCTCAAAAAGGGTTGCTAAAAAGCGAAATGTATTTTACTTCACATAATTTTATAATTACCTTTGTCTAGAATGATGTGAAATATAACCTAACAGAAAAGAGTAAGTAAAAAAAGTAAACAAACAGTGACAGTAAACAAAAACAATTTCACGGAACAAAAAATTTGAAGGTATTTCTGTTTATGAGGTTATTGCGGAACGGGGGAACCTTAGACAAGAGAAGGGGGGTACTATGTGCAACTAAGAAATGTGACAAAAATTTGTGAATATATGAAAGAATTGAACTGTCGGAAATATTTTGAATAATTGCGAAAATCAGAAGAAAATAAATTGAGAAAATTATGTTGAACTGTGTTAATCTGTCATATAAGTATCAACGATTATTTTGCGCAAGATGAAAAATATACGTAATGATGACAGGCCATAAAAGCTTCATTTACAATGTGTATCAGTGAAATGTAATAATTTTCATAATAAATAAAATAGGAGAGCGTTCAAGAAAAACGTTTGGTCATATCAATTAGTATTTTTAGTTGGGCAGTTTTGTACGTACCTATGTCATGAAACAGTGACCAATTCCAACTTTAATCATATTTTAAACGCAATAGCGGGTATATTATTCAATTGAATTTTTCAGAACGAACAACACATATTTTACATACAAAGTCCCATACCCATTTTCAAGTGTTTCGGAAATAGTATTAAGATTTATTGCAGAAATTACCTACCATAAAAAAATTTGATTACAGGAATTCACTAAAACACACTCAATACTTGTTTTCCATTAAGGTTTTGATAATGAGAAATTAAGCAGAAACTATTCCATCTCCTTTTTAAATAATAGTTTATTATTGGTTTAATTGAAACCCTTGGCTACTTTTTGTCTGCTCAACAGTAGTTGTCATTGGTGTAGCTTAGAATTTCGCTAACTGCATATCAAAAAAATTGTTCATGAATGCATAAAATAAAACAAATGATACCTACTTCTAGTCGAAAAGCAGCCCCAATAATGTTCGATGTTATTAGCCAGTCATTGATTATTCAAACATCAATATAAAATAAAATACATACTTATAAAATCATACCAGCTCAAGTATTCATGAAACAAAATTTCGATGAGAACTCATTTTTCTAAATAAACGATTAAGATAACAAAATATGATCCGATATTAATCTCAAATAAGAGATCTGAAATTGTGAATATCGAATACAATTCAATAAAAAAATGAAAAATTAGCTAGTAAATTTTTTACATTACAACAGAATGAAAGAATACAAAATCCATTGAAACCAAAAAATAAATAAAATTCGATAAAAACTCAAAAGAGAAATTCTCTACGATTCCAGACGCTGAACTCTACGTAACTGCTGCAGCAACCTCAACCTCTAGGGAAGCATTATTTAGATCGGGTCGTATAACTTCGTCTATAAAATACCAAGTAAGGAACTCGCGTTCCCTGGGGCTTCAGCACATATTTTTCCTGCAAGGCCTTGACCAAAAAATTGTTGTACCTTATCCAGCAGTTGTAGCCGACGTGGAAGCCATCGGTCACATAGTCTCCAATGTTGGCATTTTTGTCTTCGTGGTAAACCACGGCGTATAGTACGTACTGCTTCTCTGTTAGAGACTGTGTTTCCGACGATACCATTGTCGAATCAATCTTCAAGTCGAATCCAAACTCCAAAGCCTTGATAATCTTCGTGCAATCGTCGTGGCTGTATTCGAAAAACTTCAGATGCAATATGAGGATAACGGAAAGTTTGCAGAGCATAATTTGCTCCCACGCTTCGAACTTCTCGTTAGTTTTCGACAAAGTCAGTCCCTCTAAACTGTTCTTGGAAACGAGTACCTTGAGCGATTCTCTAACAGTCTACATTTTCTCAATTTTGAGTGGCAGGGCGAGGAAAGGCTGGATATTCTCAGTAATGTGGTCCCCGACACGATGAATGCTCTATTTTGGTTGCCCTAAGAAGATGTCACTTATTGGCATACTGGTGAAGTCGATCGTTCTGGTTGGATGTCCTTTATGTTTCGATTCCATTACATTCCATTCATTATTTGAATCATCGCTGAAAGCAGAGTCAACGAGAGGTTTTTTATCTTGAGTGTAATATTTAACCAACTTCTTTAGCTATAACATTTCATCATTGAGTCCATTCAAAAGAAAAGCTAGAAACTCTTTTGCATCTTGTTGTCTACCCTCGATCCAATCAGTCCGCATGTTATGCAACGTTTAATAAATCTACGTCGGACTGAATGGGATGCTAGTATTGATTATAATAACTTCTTGGTCATCTTAACATTTTTATCCACTTTACCGTTTTTCATCCTAATGTAGGAAGGTAAGCAAACAAACTTCTCCACAAAAACGACACATTCCAAATATAATCGGGGTAGATTTCATTCTCTCATTCGACGGGATATTTTTGTTCAAACTGTAAATTGTAGAATAGTGGACATGCGATCAAAGCTTGCAAAATCGAGTTGATGTAGAAAATGTTCAATTTTATGATGAGCAGTATATCTTAACGCTTCGCGCCTATGTTAATTGCTTATATTGCCATAAGAAAAACATCCTCACTGTATGGGAGAACAGTATGTATTGGGATAGGAATTGTTGGGAATATCATTTCATAAGTTCATTTTTCATTGATAGCGATTTGAATGTCGATAGTTATTTAGTACTGCTTCAAAATAATATTGTACCAACTTTGATAAACTTCATATTGTGATTAAATAAATCCAAAAATGTCATGCAGATAATATGATATTGTATCAGCAATTTTCAGCTTCACCTCAACCTGATAATCACAAATCGGTGAATAGGAAAGCAAGGATCGATGGAATGCACCATCTCCTGATCTGACGTCATTAGACTTTGTCTCATGGGTTTATGTCAAAAATTATTGTACACGAACTGAACCCCTTGACTAAGCTGACTGAGGAAGGCGAATAAAGCTTGCGTCAAGTTGAGTAACAGAATACATTTTTACTCAAGTGTTTTAGTGGATTTCTGTTATAAACTAATTTTCTTATTTTCATTGTTAATAATTGCTAAACGTCTCAAAACAATATTTTCGGAACAATTGGAGATATGTATTGAACATCGTATATGAAATATGTATAGAATGTTTCAAAGAATTCAAAACTTGCACATTTACATTTGAAATAAAAAAAGTAGGTATTTTAGTCATTGTCACGAAATACATCCTGTATTGAAAGATTTTGTTAAAAACAAACTAACTGATGTGTCCGAGCAACAATAACAACGTCTGACTAACTGTCTACAATGCAGTAAGGTTAATTGATAAATAACTAATATACAGTATCATTTCTTTTCAAGTTTGAAAGCCGTGGATTTTTGGAATTTCTTCCTGACATTTCGTTGGCGCGAGTGGCTAGCTTCTTCAGAGGTTTAACCATCATGGCTTGCTGTCCGATGACAGCAGTCATCGGACAGCAACCTTTTTTAGAGGTTTAACCATTGCTGTCCGATGACTGATGTCATCGGACATTATGGTTAAACCTCTGAAGAAGCTAGCCACTCGCGCCAGCGAAATGTCAGGAAGAAATTTCAAAAATCCACGGCTTTCAAACTCGAAAAGAAATGACACTGAAAACCTCAGCTGTGAAAGTAAACCATTTTGTTAATATACAGTAGCGACGATTGAAGAACGCACATGCACCATCAACAAATACGCCATAAAACACATACTTTTATATAGCACCGTTTTCCTCTACAAGTAAAAAAGGAGACAAAACAGTATATCGAAGAGAGATAGCTGACAAAGAGTGAGTCTTTGTCAATTTAAATTTTAGATCCTTGGCATTGTTTACGTGTTGGTTTTTTTTGGATGTCAATGGCATGAACTACTTTGGTTATTAGCCTTGTGTTCTTTCTAGGTAGGCAATGTTAATAGCTCCCCGAGCCACCATTCCGTCAGGCATGAAACATAACATTCATAATCATCCCAACTTCAACTGGATACATTTTCTCGAGAAAAATATCTGGTCTAGGTAAGAATCGAACTCACGACCTTTCGATCGTGAGTCGAGCGCGCTACCACTGCATCAGTTCACCTCTATTTACATGTTGTTTTTTTAAAACGTTTCTATGGTGTCAATTCTTTCAGACTACATCAATAGTTTATTTTCACACGCACGCACGCACGCACGCACGCGCGCGCGCACACACACACACACACACACACACACACACCACAAGACGTTTTGACAATAAAAGAGGGAACAAAGAATATCCTTAGAACCTAAATACTATATTCTGAATTTAATTCAACAAGAATTCCAATAGAAATACAATTATCAAAAGGTAATGAATGTTCCAAAAGTATATTTTCCAATTAAAAAAAACTGTTTGGTGTTAATCAATAATTTCAACTCAAGACTGAAAATTGTAAACAGACAAAATTGATTCATCCAAGAAAATATCAATAATAAATCATCAGATACAAATGGGTAGGTAATTATCTTTGATAAGTTGTCAATTTTCCCTAAGGGCAATTAATTACATAATATACTTGTTTAAATCAATGACGGGGAAAAGTCCTTCTGAAAAAAATTCCAGATACTGATGAACGTTTTGACAGAAAAAATGATATCTGGTAGACATTTTAGGATAAATCATTATAGGTGATTAATTGATTGAGTATTCTCGAAAAGATAAACCAACTAAATGAACTAAGAGATAGAATCTACGAAGTTGAATACTGTGCAACAAGACAAGCCAGAGAACAGATTCTCTCACGTTCGCATTTATTTCTCAGAGAGAAATTAATTTGACCATAAATAAATCAGACAGGTAATAATAGCTCACCTAAGGAATTGTTTCGAAACCATAGGTACTGCCTGAATTTGACAAAAATATCTCCACAGCAAATTCCCGTTATCAAGAGGAAAGTCTGTGATATCATTGAAATTTACGATGACTCGATCTCGCGATAATCTCGCGATAATCATCTAACCTGAAATAGGTAGGATGCAGAATTTCCTCCTAGAACAATTGTAGCCAAAAAATACATTATTGAATATTTAATTCAATGAGTTAGTAATCTTTATATAGCTCTAATATTCATCGATGACTGAATGAAAACCATCATAAGAGATATTGAAATTAATAACCTCTTATCACGTACAGTGTAATTATCACAAAGAAAGTAATTCAATGGATGTCTATATCTGAATAACAAAATTCAGGAAGTAGTAAAAAATATACTTGAACAGATATTAGCTGATTCACTTTGAATAAAGAAAATATGAAAACAACGATCAAAGCCTACGAAATATCAAACGTTCTCGCTAAACGCTGGAAAACAGGAGAGTTCATCAATCCTTCGAACTCGATTCCGTTTTTTTTCCAGATCCAGCTGGCATAGGCCACTATTTCGGATAATGCAGATGATCGAAATTTTGGTGACTAATCTATTGGTAATATACTTTGTATTATGAATAAATGAATGGAAAGAAATATTCGTAACAGTCTCAAGCTCTTCACATCCTACTTTCAGGTTTATTGTTGTGTCTGATTTAATTTTGTTTGAACCAGTTGTAGTGTTAATTTTTCAAATGCAATTTTTTTTACAGGTACGAAAATGTCCGGTTCGACTTTCTTCTACCTTATTGAAATTTTACCCGCATCAATATATCCAATGAAATTTCGTATATAATATGTGATCATATCATTTATTGATCATAGTTTCATGTTATTTAGGGCATGCAAGTAGGTAGTCTCTCTATTTTCAAGTGAGAAATATTTGAAGTGATTTTGTGTTTATCGTTTTGTGAAGATGGAAAATATTCTCGTAGACAACATTAAGGTTCCTTATAGAATCGTTAGAATGAAAGGTGACGGAAACTGTTTATTCCGTGCCTTTTCATATATTTTGTTCGAAAATGAAGAATTTGCGCAGGTGGTAGGAAAAAAAGTTGTCGAACACGTGGTTGATAACTGGAGTCGATATCAGTACTTTGCAGGGGATTCGTACCGGAATATAGATGATTACTCTTCCGAAATGTTACGGTGTAACTCGTACGGTACGTGTTGTGAAATAGCAGCGGCTGCCATTATAGGAATGGGACGGTGTTAATGGAATTCGGAAATTTGAGCGGCGGTCATTTTGACGTCCTCGAAGAAGATTCCACTGCTGGGAAAAAAACAAATTGCTGCATCGTTCACAATGGCAGATTTTTGGAAACCACAACGGTCAAATAAAACGAGGAAATTCAAATACAAATGAAGGTCGAGTTTGTCATATCAAGATATTTTCAATTTCGGTGAATTCACTGGCCGAAAGATATATAACCATCAATTAGGGCATATCCTATCACGGAAATTTCAACTTGTTTTTTTTTATTTTTTAATAGCAAACAAAGGTGAAATGAAAAAAAAAGGTGTACGTTCAATAGGTTTGGTACACATTGAACAATGCGATGGTTGGGGCATTGTTCTTCATTTCATCTTATTATTATTTTTATTAGGTTAAGGATTAATTGTGATTTCAATTCCAATCTCTTGTAGAAAAATCTCAGTAGGAGTAGCCCTTATTCAGCGAGACAAACGCCACCACACCAGTCAGGTTGCCTTTTAGCTCGCCATACAAGGCAGACAGACCACCCAGTCAACCAGAGTGTCACGTATCCAGTCACTCAGTGGATAACGTCATGTCAAAAGGGCACTAGTTCACATCTCCGTAGACGGATTATGATGTAAAGTACATGAAAGAAGTATGGATGAAGAAATTGATAAAGAAACGTCATGGTGACATGTAAAATAGTCATAAGGTGTGATGAAATAATTTCAAAATTCGTTTGAGAAGCATATTTAAAATAATTTCGAAGAAAATTTTAATCTACAGGTAATATAAAAGTTGACAAGTATACATAAGTTGTTTTATTTTTTTGTCAGTATTACTGAATATAACAGTCAAATAGAATATTTTGAAAAAAATTATATAAATGTGTACAATAGAGCGTTCATTTAAGTCACGAAAACTCGTATAAAAAATACGTTTCTCTTAGGTAAGTTGACGTCTTCTGGAGATGACGAAGGAAAAACATAGATGGCGCGCGTTGAGGGAATGATGAATAGATGAATAGATGAAGCGTTGGGGAAACGACTGAAAAAAAGAGATGACGATGACTGGGAGGGCCTAACGTGCGATCCAACATGCCAGACAGACACTGAGGCGCATCTTCGTCAACCAAGTGAACATCAAGAGGAGTTGAGCACATGTAGGTAAACACAACGGGAAAATGTATATAACTTTATGGATGTAGCCGTTCTACGTGGTAGAGGAAATCAATTGAAGAAAAGAGAAATGAAACTTTTTATATTTATGTTTTACTGCAGTAACGATAGGTACTAATAAAAGAGGTAAAAAACAAAGAAAATTTCATTTCTCTTTTCTTCAAAATGTATATAGGATGTTGTTTGAGAAAGAAAAGAACTGTATTTAGCGTTTCAACGTGTGATTTTTTCGTATACAGTGTGGATTATTTGAAGTATCCTGTCATTTGTCGTTCATGATTTTTAACCAAATTGGTATCATCAGGAGATGATGAATTGGCTGCGTTTTTAATGTGATAAAGCATTCATTTTTGTCATCAAAAACGCATTGAAAGTTTCGCAAAATTAAAATGCCTTAAAACAGTCATTTTTGACAATTTGATCGCATCGAAAAAAATGCATTTTTCAAGCCTTAATTTTTTGCATTTTTTGCAGATTTGACACGATAAAACGCTTCAAAAACATCAAAAATATAGCGCGCTAAAGCGTATGAAAAATTTCATGAAATTTCTATGCGTTGAAATGGCCATTGTGAACAATTTAATTGCTTCGAAAAAACGTTTTTTTTATCACTCAATATTTTTCAAGCATATACGAAGTGATTTACTGTTTCAAAATACGTTTTTAAAATAGTAATAACGTGTATCGTTTATGATGAAAAACCAGAAACGAAATTTCGTTAGACTCAGAGAAAAATGAAATTTCATACGATATTCAAAGTGTGATTGAGAGAAAAGGCTTTTTTGATATGTAGTAAGGAATTTATGTCAAATTCAGTTGCGTTGATTTTCATGTGTGAAGTAGGTAGGTATATGACAAAGGCAGGTATGTTTCATAGCACTTCGTGTCCGTGTTAGATTGAGAAAATTTTTGTTGATAATATACAGAGGGGCTAATTCGCTCGACCGTTCGTTAGTTCGTGAAAAATGTATACAAGGCGTATCAAAATACCATGACTAAAACAAGGTATAATATATATAAACACAAATACTATAATATATAATTGAGAGCAATGAAATGACAAAAAATTTGAAAACGAAAATTCATTTTATACAAGCGGAAAGTTGTTGGAATTCATATTGAATAGGTATAACGTGGTCTAAGGTGCGATCCAACTGGTCAGAAGACCACTTAGCCCTATCTTTGTTAACCAAGTTAACCATCATCATCTTGTGGACCATGAAGACCACATGTAGATAAACATAACAGAAACATTCATATAAGGTGTCGCTTGAGAAAGAAAAGAACGGTATCTAGCGTTTCAACGTGCGAATCCCTTCGTTTACAATGTGGCTTATTCGAAGCGCACTATTATTGATTTGAATTTGAGAAAAAAACAATGGCCACTTGTAATTTTTTATTTATGATCTCTCGATGCGTGTTTGAAACTCACATAAAAAAATTTCATAAAATTTCAATGCGTTGAAATGGTCATTTTGGACAGTTCACTCGTATCGAAAAAACGCAATTTTCATTATTTTACACGAGTGACAGAAAGACAGTAAACCGTTTTAAAATAATGGGGGTTGATCGTAGGGGCGCTTGTGATATTATTTTCATGTAATTGAAATTTCCTTAAACGTAGATAAAAATGAAATGTTATAAGACATTGATGAAATCAACGGTAATGGTTTGGTAATGTTTGGAATGTTTCATTTGTTTGTTTGAAACGATTCCAAAATCTTGTTTTCCAGTACTCCAGAGCCCAAAATTGTGATTTTTCAGAATTGGTTGATCCGATCGTCAAAAATACAAAAATGTTGGAAGATACTTGAAAAGCCCCCCTATAAACCCTTCGGTTAGTAAGCATCATCTAGAGAGGTCTAAGATTGAAAAATCTCAGATATGTGTAAATATAACAGAAAACAGTGTTTTGAAATACATTGTTTAGGCGACATACGTTTAACGATGGGGTGATCTAACGTTTCAACGTACGATTTCAATCAGAAACGTATGTATCGTTCAAGAAAAATATTAGGGATGTGTTTGGACTGAGGAAACTAACTTTGTTATTTTTCGAGATACAGAAGACGTCTGTGGGTACTGTCACCTCACAATTTTACTGGAGAGCATGAAAATAAAAACATTTATATTCAAGGAATTTAGAGGAGTCCACTTCATGTCAGTAATGAATGATCCAATATGAGGTGTGTTTTATTTGATAATGTTCATAAAAAATTTCGCAAGAATATAACGCGTTGGAACGGTCATCTTACCATAATTGCTCCATTTATGTACGTCTTAAAAAAATAATGCTTGACAGAAAAGCGGTAAACCGTTATTGATAATCGGTTGATCGTAGGGAAATTGTGATGTCATTCGACGTCAGCGAGTGATAGAAACAAATATAGTGGCTTCGTTAATAATTCTTGAATTGTGGGAGATGCTCGATTCATTGAGAAAGAGCGCTTTCGAAAGAGCGCTTTCGATGATAATTTATGAAAATCGGCATACACCGCGTACGGTGATGAGGCGCGTACATAGAATACTAAACAAGTAGAGTTAGAAAAAAAGTATCCAGCAGGAAAAAATTATTGTTAGGTATTAATGATTCGACTACTTCTAGGAAATATTTCATGAAAATATATTTAAGAGTGGTGAGAGATTAACTTCTTGTTGGTCGTTTAAAAGAAAATTTTATTGTTCAACCTATTGAACACTGAATTACAAGAATATCACTTTTTTCCTGGTCAGTTTGAGATATATATCATTCATAGGAACGTTAACCACGTAATAGAGATCTTGATTTGAGTTTTCGTGGTGGCCGTGGTAGTGGACGGACGTGCCGATAACGTTCGTCCATAAAGAAGGTACGCGGATGCCATGTGCTATCGCGGAGTTTTTATATATATTGTCATTGTCTATGTGAAAATCATTAATATATAAAAGTTTATGTGAAAGTTTAGTCAAAACTGTTTAGTGAGGGCCCCTTTTATTCACGTCGGTATCCAGGCCGGGTGGTTCGGATAACCACGTAAAGGGGGCCATGTATGTGAATTCAAAAACCCGAAGATCTTCCGAAGAGGAGGTGACCGAATAAATATATATGTGGAAAAAATCAAAAGGTCTCCTGAACAGAAGGCGACAATAAAAACTTATATTGTTTTATTCACAAGTAATATTTTCAAAGTATTTGCTGAATATTTCGGCAAACTCATACCTCCCCTATAGAGTATGTTGAATTATGGCAATGTTGCTTATTTTCGGCAAATATCGTATGAAACCAAAAAATCTATTCATTTTTTTTTGTTCCAGAGATGTATAGGAAAAACCAAAAATATTGAAATTATATTTTCAGCTGTATCTTTTTAATTTGAAGTACCGTTAGAAACTGTTCATACTTTGTCTCGCATAATCGCTCGAATGGAAAAAATTCTTTCTCTTCTCATTTCCCACAGCTGAATCTCAAAAACTTCACGAAGTACCTGGAATATGTTGATATCACAAACCCATAACATTTCACCAGAAGTTTAAAAAACACTTTCTTGTCCAGCCCTCGTTTCGACACTGGCAGTGTTCAATCTTTCAGTAATGAAAAATGAGCTCAAATTGTAAATGAGTTTATTTTTTGTAATCCATATGGAGTACCATATGAAGTCCCTAATAATAAAGGTGTAGACAAGTTTTAGTATCGGAATTCGCTACATACCTAAACATCGATTTATATATATTTTTTACATTTACCACTGATTAAAACTAGAACTCAAAAGTATACCATATGTGATCAAACACAGAGTCTGGTATTGGATTGAAATACTCGGATGCTGAATAACCAATTATACGGATAATCACATTATGTCTATCCCCACACAAGGCGTTTTGACTTATCATATGTCTCATCAGTGGTGCCAGACGAATATCTTGTAGAAATCAACTTGAGTGTGGGTGAGCATAGACGACTGCCCTCACGAAGACACTATCTACGGGATCAACAGAAAACCGAAACGTTGCTTTTCCTAGATGAACAACGGTCCTCACGACGTCGGCCGCCGAATGAGAAATTGCTCAGGTCAGAATTATAGCAACAGATTTTGAATATACTTGAAAATGAATGAATGAAACACCAAATCGTTATTTTCAACACATCGACACGTGTTTCGATCACCAAGTGATGAGCTTCTTTGTTGGAATAAAACTCGACACGTATTTCGGTCACCAAGTGATCATCTTCCTCTTCAAGATGATTCAAGTGATCATCTTCCTATTCAAGATGATCACTTGGTGATCGAAACACGTGTAGAGGTGTTAAAAATAACGGTTTGGTGTTGGGACGAAACTCGACACGTGGCACCAAGTGACCATCTTCTCCTTGAAGATGATCACTAGGTGATCGAAACACGTGTAGAGGTGTTGAAAATAACGGTTTGGTGTTGGAATAAAACTCGACACGTGTTTCGATCACCAAGTGATCATCTTCCTCTTGAAGATGACCGCACATTGTGAAATTAATTTAGTAGGTAATGCAATAATGTGAAATTAATTTAAGAAACTCAAGACGCAGGTATCTAGAACAGATATCTATGGTATAAATAAGGATAACTTTGTAAGTAGGAATAGTTTGATCTTCCTTTTGAAGATGATCACCTGTCAAGGTGTTAAAAATAACGATTTGGTGTTGGGATAAAACTCCAGTAATATTCATTACTACACCACAGTTTCCAAAAAGTGCATAACAAGTATACTTGCAAACGGAGGAGATAGACAAAAAAATTTATTTTTAAAATTGCCGCTTTTCCTGTATATTTCGGATTAAAAAAAGCTAGTCAAGTGTCATTTTCTTGGATCACTCAGTAGTTTCAAAAATAGTCAACTTTGTCACAATTTAACCAACTCTTTATTTCTCACCGATCCACTAGACTCGAATTTGAATACCTATATTTATTGTTGTTTT